>PVIY010040633.1:0-22199 GCA_004026745.1 Myrmecophaga tridactyla | reverse complement strand
GCCTGTCTGACCGTAGTGAGAACTCTGATCTTGTCCATCTATCTGAACATTGTGGGAACGCTGGCCTTGTCTGCCTGTCTGACCGTAGTGGGAACTCTGATCTTGTCCGTCTATCTGAACATAGTGGGAACTCTGACCTTGTCTGTCTGTCTGACCATAGTGAGAACTCTGACCTTGTCCATCTATCTGAACATTGTGGGAACTCTGACTTTGTCTGTCTGTCTGACCATAGTGAGAACTCTGACCTTGTCCGTCTATCTGAACATTGTGGGAACTCTGACCTTGTCTGCCTGTCTGACCATAGTGGGAACTCTGACTTTGTCTGCCTATCTGACCATAGTGGGAACTCTGACTTTGTCTGTCTGTCTGACCATAGTGAGAACTCTGACCTTGTCCGTCTGTCTGACCATAGTGGGAACTCTGACCTTGTCTGCCTGTCTGACCACACTGAGAACCAAGGCTTTGTCTGTCTGTCTGACCATAGTGGGAACTCTGGCTTTGTCTGTCTGTCTGACCACAGCCTGATTCCTGCCAAGAGTCCTGTCTAGGTCTTCTAGATTGACCACAGCTTGACTGTCGGCTAAGACTTTCAGATTGGCTGTAATAAGAATCCCGACCTGATTTCTCATACTGATTTAAGGCTAAGATATATCCCTGTCTTTTAGACTGGCCACTGCTAGATTTATGACTCAATCTTTGACCATAGCTGGAATCCTGACCTACTCTCTCAGACTGACCATCGCAAGAATCCTGATCTTGTTTCTCAGACTGACCATAGTGGGTGTCCTTATCTTGTCTCTCAGATTGATCATCACAGAAATCCTGGTCTTGTTTCTCAGAGTGACCATAGTGGGTACCCCTATCTTGTCTCTCAGACTGGTCATGGTGGGCATCCAGACCTTGTCTCTGAGACTGGCCGTGGTGGGCATCCAGACCTTGTCTCTGAGACTGGCCGTGGTGGGCATCCAGACCTTGTCTCTGAGACTGGCCATGATGGGTGCCCCTATCTGGCCTCTGAGACTGGCCGTGGTGGGCATCCCGACCTTGTCTCTCAGACTGACCATAATGAGTATCCCTATCTTGTCTCTCAGACCGATCGTAGCAGGTGTCTCTGTCTTGTGTCTCCGACTGGCTGTGGTGGGATTCCTGCTTTTCTTGCTCATGCCTCTGCCTGCTTGTGTTTCTTGGGAACTTATGGTGCCGTGTTCCCTCCTGCCCCTCTTCTTGCTGGGAGGTTCTAGCCCCACATGTCTTATCTAGTTTCTGATAGCAGGCTTGGGCCAGTTGGAACACCAATAAGAGATATTCCTGAAAGTCAATATGTCCATTTCTGTCTCTATCCAAGAGGCTCATGATGGTTTCCACAGCTTCTGGGTCATTTGGTCTCTGTGAGAAAATAAAACAAAGACCAAAATCAGGTGTTCCACTGTGGATAGAAAGATGTGTGTCCATGTCCATCTCTAGCCCATTCAGTTTCTATAGGCTTTTCCTATTGAGAAACCATTCATCTGAAGTGGAGGGAGCCTAGTTCTCATCTTAATTGCTGATCATCAGAACCTCATCCCTTGCTGGGCCAGTGGGAGCACGGCCATGGGGAATAGCTACACCCACTTAGAATAAGCCCCACTAATAGTTAATTTGAGTCATTAGAGGAAGTTATTCCATCCCATTACTATGCTATATTACAATTACTGGTTTACCTCTTTCCAACTACTGTGAGATCCTGTAGGGAGGGGAAGCTGGTTTGTATCCCCAGTGCCGAGGATGGTGCTGGTATGGAGTAGGTGCCCAATGACTCTTGAATGAATGAATGAATGAATGAAAGCATGTGAAGATGTTTACACAGCACTAAAATATAGAAATCAAAATAGGAATCTCCCATTTTCTCCTGAAGAATGATTCCCAGTTCAAGCTTAGGTACAAGGAGGATGTATTGGTGTGTGTGTGTGTATGTGTGTGTGTGTGTATGTGTATGTACATGGGCTGGGAGAGAACTACCAAGGAGTGACCTAAAATTCTTTTGTTACAGGGTGGAGCATAAGCAAGTTAAGCAAAACAAAACATTAAGCCCTGGTGAGTGTTTTGGATCCAGCCCACTTCAGGCCATGGACCCAGGGCGACACTGCACCCATCTTACCCGGAGGACGTCTCCAAACTCAGCCAGAAGCAGTTTCTTCAGCTCCTTCTTGCACAGTGAGGTGCAGTCCCCATTTTCACTGCTGTATTTCTGGAATACCTCGATCACAGTGATTATGCTGTTCAGAAGTTGAGCCATTTTGGTAAATACAGATGAATCTAAAAGAAGAAAAGACTTTGTGTGCATTTAGGATGAAGATCAGGAGGCAGCAGTTTCAAGGGAAAGTGGCTCTCAATCTGGGAAAGAAGCTGAAGAAATGACAGCTCCCTTTCTCAGCCATACCCCTCACTCTCTTTAACTCCTAAATATCGTGAGCTACAGGGGGAAGTAGGCACAAGCTGTGGTTCCACTGCTGTAAAAAAGAGCAACTTCCTAAAATAAAATAAAAGCATTTTACACAACCATCCTATACCCCAGGTGGGACTTGCTTGATTGAAACACCCTCTTTTAGAATAAAAAGAGACATCGGGGAGCTCAGGACCAGAAACCAGCACAATAAAGTTCATTTTCCCCCAGGAGTAGCACACGGGAGAAAACATTAAGCAGATCGCACTGAACAGGCCTTACAATCGCCTAATGAGCTTTCCTCAAGTGGGAAAGAGGGTGAGAGGTCTCTCACACTGAGCTGAGGAAGCTTCCTAGGAGACTGAATTCCAGCAAGGGCTTCTGGCCTGTGTGGACATTTTGGAAAATCCTTATAAAGTGGAATCAGTGAATACAAAAGCTGCCACAGATAAAAACAGCAAGTGGATGCACAGCCAAACTTACTGCACAAATGAGAAGAAGTATATATGATTAGTGAGGTTCACACTGGCCATCCTGGGGGGCTGGGGTCTTTTGGGATTTGGATCTCAATAAGATTTCTTCTTTTGGTGTCAAAATTCTAGTTATTGGATTTACAAGCCTCCAAACTGAAGCCCTAACCATAGAGCACATTGGACTTCCAAAGCATGCAGAGATGCCTCGTAAGGGATAAATGCAAATAATGACTTGCCGGGGACAAGGTGAGTCCCTTGGGCAATCCATGGCAATGAGATTTGAGAATTGCTGAGGAATCACGGTCTAGGTCCTTGGCCCTGATTGGCTCTAAGTTCTTGGGTCTTGCCTAACTTGCACAAAGGGTAAATGCCCCATCATGGGAGACAAACCTATCAGTTTTGGGATTTCTAAACCACACTGAAGCAAAGGCAAGCATATTCTTTAGGCTTAGAAGTAGGTCATCTTAGTTTCAGATAAAGCTCAGGAAAAGGAAGCCAGATGGTACCCAAGGTAATCACCCAGAGGCAGCGGTTTCAAACCCCCCCAGCCCAGCATATGAGAGCCAGTTACTGAGAATCTTGTGGATACTGCCACTGATTCCCCATGCATGTCTTACCTGCTTAAGGAGGAAGGAACTGAAGATTTAGAAACCGGAGAGGATACTGGAGACCTGAAAACCCATCCTATTTATACCCATTTTAATTGTCCTACTAGGCCATCCGAGGAGACACCCATTCTGTGGCAGAACCTGAATCACTCTGGGCCCAGCCCAGGCCAGCCCATCCCAGTCCAGCTCAGCTCAGCCTGACCTCTCCCTCTGCAAACCGCTTGGTTTGTTTATTCCCCCCACTTGCTCATGGACCTGTTTGTCATTAGTGACATTGATCAAGCCCCAGCCCCATTTAATTAGGGCAGTGTGTGTGTGTGTGTGTACACACACGTATGTACTCTGGGGGGGGGGGTCCCAAAAGACAGAGGTGTGGCCTGAATTATTTCTTAATATGTGTTACTTACCAACACTAATAGAGGATAGCAGTCAAATCAGACCAAAGGATTGACGTGGTCACACTATGGAAATTTGTCAAAGTCGGGACTAGAGATGCTATGTACATGGCCTGGATATACTTCTTAGAAGATAATTTTCATAGGCTAATGTCTTGCTTGGGAAGGTTGTATGTTTATATTCTAATCTATTGACTTACTTTGAGTTGAAAATTTTTTTTCACTCAATAGCCCTACAGGCTAGTGGGAGAAATCCATAAATGGCCAGATTGGTGGAGAGGTGTGAGATGGAGGAGCTGATGCCACTTGATATTACTGAAAAACTGGAGTTGAGAGACAATGTGAAGCTTGTGATGCCTGTGAGATTGAAACATTCTCAGAGACCTTGACCTCCACTTATTCCTCATCTCTATACCTATGACAGGCAGCCCAGTGTCTTGAGTATAGGAGATCCTTAGTAAAATTTTGTGAAATAAGTGAATTGATGAATTATGGGAACATTTGAGAATCTTTTGCAAGGTGCAAAAAATTCTAGATTCACTAGTACTTTCTACTTTTGTTTCATGTCTAGATCTCTGTGTGGACCTTTTCCTATGTATCAATCAATCAATCAATCAATCATGTATCAGTAATGACAATTGCTATTATTTACCATTTGTTTAGAGTTCTGCAAGGTACAAAAGCACAGGGAGATTTTAGTTTAGAATAACAAAGCTTCACATGGGTAGATTTTCAACCCCAGGCAGGATGTGCTAAGTGTGGAGTACGTGTGGGGTCCTCATGGGCTGGGCCGAGGCGTCTCTTGGGAGGTGGTTTTTGTGTTGTTTCTTGAAGGATACAGATGGGCCGAGAAGAAAGGAAGGGACATCTGGGTGGGTAGAAAGGAAAGACCAAAGATACAAATTTTAGAATATATGTGTTGGCCTTTGGTTTAGAATAGACTGGTAATTAGGGCTGCTGCAGAGCATGTACAGACGAGTAGACTTAGAGAACTTTGGAGCTGGGGGACACATCTAGTCTTAATCTCCTAATTTTACAGATGAAGAAACTGAAACTCAGATATACTGAGCAACTTGCCAAGGATCCTGCATCGCTATGATTAAAGCCAGGCCTAGAACCCTTGTTTCTTCACCCTGGCCTAATATACTTTCTTATACAGCCTCAGTGGCAGATTTGGGGCCTAGTTTAGGGTTTATTTATTTATTTATTTTTATTTTTTTTTTAATTTGCATATGGGTAGGAGGCACCAGGGATCAAACTCCAGACCTCCAGCATGGCAGGTCGGAGCTCTGCCTGCTGAGCCACGGCAGCCGCCCATATTTTTGTTTTTAACATAGTATCTGCTTTATTCTTTTTTTGTGTGTGTGTGTCTAAATTTTTGTTGTAGTAAATTTTAACCATTTAAAAAATATTTTTATTGTAGAAACTTAACTAACAAACATCCAAACATTCTTGACATCCAAACATTCCATACATGGTGTACAATCAATGGCTCACAACATCATCACATAGTTATGCATTCATCACCTGATCATTTTTTTGAACATTTACATCACTCCAGCAAAAGAAAGAAAAAAGAAAAAACTCACACATACCATACCCCTTACCTCTCCCACTCATTGACCGATAGTATTTCAATCTACTCAATTTATTTTAACCTTTGTTTCCCCTTATTATTTGTTTATTTTTTATCCATATATACATATATTTTTGGGGGGTGCATGGTCCAGGAATAGAACCCGGGTCTCCCACATGAAAGGTGAGCATTCTACCACTGAACCACCCATGAACCCTATTTTTTACTCATCCATCCATACCCTAGATAAAAGTAGCATCAGACACAAGGTTTTCACAATCACAGTCACACTGTAAAAGCTGTATTATTATACGGTTGTCTTCAAGAATCAAGGCTACTGGAACCCAGCTCAACAGTTTCAGGTACTTCCCTCCAGACATTTCAGTACACCATAAACTAAAAAGGGATATCTATATAATGTGTAAGAATAACCTCCAGGATAACACCTTACTCTGTTTGAAATCTTTCAGCTACTGACAGTTTATTTTGTCTCATTTCTCTCTTCCCCCTTTTGGTTGAGGTTTTCTCAATTCCTTGATGCTGGGTCCTGGCTCATCCCAGGATTTCTGTCCTACATCGCCAGGGAGATTTATGCCCCTGGGAGTCATGTCCCATGTAGCAGGGGAGGGCAGTGAATTCACTTGCCGTGTCAGCCTGGAGAGAGAGACCACATCTGAGCAACAAAAGTGGTTCTCTGGGGGTGACTTTTAAGCCTAATTTTTTTTAACTCTTTTTATTGTATAATATAACATATATATAAAGCAAATAAAGAAAAAAGCAACAGTTTTCAAAGCATTCTTCTACAGATAGTTGCAGGACAGATCCCAGAGTTTGCCATGGGCTGCCATGCTATTATCTCAGATTTTTCCTTCTAGCTGCTCCAGAATACAGGAGGCTAGAAGGAATAAATGTTTTTTTTTATCACCACAATTGACTTATTTTTTGGTGAAAAATAACGTATATACAAAAAGCAATAAATTTCAAAGCATAGCACAATTAGTTGTAGTACAGATTTCAGAGTTTGGCATGGGTTACAATTTTAGGTTTTTATTTCTAGCTGCTTTAAGATACTGTAAACTAAAATAAATATCAATTTAATGATTCAGCAGTCGTATTCACTTGTTAAACCCTATCTTCTCTGTGTACCCCATCACCTTTGATCTTTCTCCCACTCCTTAGGGGTGTTTGGGCTATGGCCATTCTAACTTTTCATGGTGGGGAGGGACTGTCAATAATATGGGGGAGGGAGATGGATCTAGCTGATGTTCTGGAGAGGCTGGTCCTCCAGGTTTCAGGACTTAGGGTTTATTTTAATGAGAAAATTTAGATCAGGAAAGTGACATGATCGAGACCTTCTTTGGGGAAGATTTTAATCTGAGTGCAGTAGAGTGGCTGCCATCCCAATTTGTCTGGGACTGAGGGGTTTAGTGCTAAACCTGAGCATCACTGAGAGTTTTTTGCTAAAATTGGGGGAGTCCTGGGAAGACTGGGATAAGCTGGTCACTCTGGACTGTAGTGTAGGTGAGTTGGAAAGAGTAGTGCCTGAGCAGAGAGAATGGTTAGGAGTCTATTGTACGGCCCAGGTGAGAAGTGTTAAGAGCTTTGACCTGGCTATAGGAATTCAAAACTGTGAGAAGACAGCTGGATGAGAGAAGAAAAGAAAGGATGGTGGTATGGTGCAGATTAGATGAGGGGTATGAGAGGTGAAAAAGTCAGGGCAAGCTAGGAGAGACTTCAAGGCTTCAAGCTTAGGTAACTAGGAGAATGATGGTATACTGAAGAAATGTGGTTTCTGAAGGGCACTTAATGAGGCCTAAGATTCAGCACCCCTCCTGGCGTTTCCCAGGGTTTCTGCCTTTTGGATTCCTGTCATCCTCCCTCCAGCTTGCACCCTCTGTTTTTTTTTGGCTCTCCCATTTCTGTTCAGGAGTTGCTTAAGTCTGTTTATAAATCCTGGGAGCTGGCCATGCTAAGATTCTCTTTCTGCTTTTGCATCTTGACTTATGGGTGTTATTCAGTTATATCTCTTCTTGCCTATTAGAACCAAAGACCAAGAAATGGTTGACCCCTCAGGCAAGGGGATGGAGGAGGCGGAAGTGGAGGGCTAAGACTTAGCCATAATGGTAGAGAGCACCAAAGCTGTGGCCCCATTCTGTGTGGTGTCTTACACGGCATCCCAGCAACTGTTTCTTTGGATGAATGGGCAGTTTCTTTGCCTGATCCTGCAGTGGAAAGAAAGATTACGTTCTTAACAGTAGGGTCTGCTATGTGTGCATCCATTTAGCACTTAATTAGTCCTCCTGGATGGGCAGAGAACTGTTTGTGTTGATCAATCAACTCATCAATGGGTATTTGTGGGCACAAGCTACATGGAGAGCCTTTTGCAGGCACTGAGATAAGAGACAGATTCCTTGCCCTTGAAGAACTTTCCGACAGGATCCCTCTCTAGAGTTTAAATTGCTTTGCAAGTGTTACAGTCATTGAGAGGGTAGGAAGAGAGATTGGTTAGAGGGAGAAAGGAGAGGGTGTAAGGACTAGTATAGAAATGACACATTTTTGAAGGAATCATGGAAAATACTGTGATTTTAGGCAGACCATTTAACATCTTGGGCTTGAATTTCTTCATCTATAAAAAGAGAGGGGTTGGCCGATCGCTGAGCTTTCCTTTGGCATTGACATTCTAAGATTCTTTGATTCCAATCTTAGGGTTGGCAGGGAGGTTTAGAGGTTTTATTTTAACTTTGTTCTATTTATGAACTTGATAAAGGCCTTGGAACTTTGTGCCCCTCAGTCTTCGTATGTGAAAAAAATGGGGAGGGTAATTAAAGGTGTTACATTGCTTAGAATTTGTGAATTGCCCTGAGGATCTTTGCTGTTTTTGTTCGATGATTTTTAATTTGTTTAGCTTCTTTTATTTGTAGGCCCATTGGAGGGTGGGCCTGTGGGTCTCAAAGGCAAGAAGGTTTTTTAAAAACTTTTTTATTGTTAAATATAACATATATACAAGGAAAAGAAAAAAAAGTGATGATTTTCAAAGTACACTTCAATAAATAGATACAGAACATATTTCAGAATTTTTACAGGTTACCATTCCACTATTTCAGATTTTTCCTTCTAGTATGCTCCAAAACACTGTAGGCTAGAAGAAATACATATTTTTTCTTTTTTGGTGAATAATAACATATATACTAAACGAGCAATAAATTTCAAGGCACATTGCAACATATGCTGGTTTGAAAGAATGTATGTACTGTAGAAAAGCCATGTTTTAAACAAAATCCCATTTCATAGAAGCTGAATAATCCCTATTAAATACTGTATGTTTGAATCTGTAATTAGATCATCTCCCTGGAGATGTAACTTAATCAAGAGTGGTTGTTGAGCTGGATTAGTTGGAGATGTGTCTCCACCCATTTGAGAGGGTCTTGATTAGTTTATTGGAATCCTATAAAAGGGGAAACATTTTGGAGAATGCGAGAGATTTCTGAGAGAGCAGAGAACAACATAGCCTCAAGAAGCAGAGAGTCCACCAGCCAGCGACCTTTGGAGATGAAGAAGGAAAATGCCTCCTGGGGAGCTTCATGAAACAGGAAGCCAGGAGAGAAAGCTAGCAGATGATGCCGTGTTCACCATGTGCCTTTCCAGATGAGAGAGAAACCCTGAACTTCATCGGCCTTCCTGAACCAAGGTATACTTCCCTGGATGCCTTAGATTAGACATTTCTATAGACTTGTTTTAACTGGGACATTTTCTTGGCTTAGAACTGTAAACTAGAAACTTATTAAATTCCCTATTTTAAAAGCCATTCCATTTCTGGTATATTGCATTCCAGCAGCTAGCAAAGTAGAACAGAACAAATAGTTGTAGAACCGATTTCAGAGTTTGGTATGGGTCATAATTCCATGATTTTAGATTTTTACTTCTAGCTGCTCTAAGTTACTGGAGACTAAAAGAAATATCAATATAATGATTCAGCAATCACATTCACTTGTTAAACCCTACCTTCTCTGTGTAACTCCACCATCACTTTTGATTTTTCTATCCCACTCTTTAGGGGTATTTGGGTTATGGCTATTCTTACTTTCTCATGTTGGAAGGGACTGTCAATAATATGGGATAAGGGGATGGAACTAGCTGATGTTCTGGAGAGGCTAGGACCTCTAGGTTTCAGGACTTATCTGGACTAGGGACCCATTTGGAGGTTGCATGTTTCTGGAAAGTTACCCTAGTGCATGGAACCTTTGTAGAATCTTATATAATGCCCTAGGTGTTCTTTAGGATTGGCAGGAATAGTTTTGGTTGGGGTTTGACAAATTATGATAGGTAGCAATGTCCAACTGAAGCTTGCGTTAGAGTGACCTCCAGAGTAGCCTCTCGATTCTATTTGAACTCTCTCAGCCACTGATACCTTATTTGTTACACCCCTTTTGGTCAGGATGGTATTGTTGATACCAGTGCCAGGGCCAGACTTATCCCTGGGAGTCCTCTCACATGCTTCCAGGGAGATTTTCACTCCTGGATGTCATGTCCCATGTAGGGGGGAGGGCAATGCTTTCATTTGCAGAGTTGGCTTAGAGAGAGAGGCCACATCTGAGCAACAAAAGAGGTTCTCCGGAGGTGACTCTTAGGCATAGTTATAGATAGACTAAGCTTCTCTGCTATATACCAAAGACAAGAAGTTTTTAAGCTACGTTGTATTGAGGTCTTATTGTGTGCCAAAATCTATGCTATGCATTTTATATGCATTCTATTCTTTAATTTCCATGGCAACTTCACTAGGCACAGACTATTATCTTCATTTTTCAGACAAGGAAACTGAGGCTCAGAGAAGGATAAATAACTTGCTTAAGGTCACACAGCTTACAACTTGTCTGAGCTGAGATTTGAACTCATGTCTTCCCGAGTCCTTATTCATGACCACTGCTGTATTGACTGTTTGGGAGCAAGACTTGTGGTTGCCCATTGCCCAGTGAGAGAAATAGTTCTCCACATGGCTGAAGTGAGTAAGAACAAAGCAACTTCTTAATGCTATGAAGGAATCCAACTTCGAAATAAGAACCTCCTGATAATTAACCAATCAAATATTTCTTTGCCAATGCTTTTTCAGTACCAAAATATTTCCAAACACTCAAGGAGCTTGTAGTCTATTTGGGGGAAACAGAGCGGTTACTATATCCACAAAAACAAAACTTACATAGAAAAAGTACCCTTCTGTCTTTACAACTGATGGCTTTGTGGACTCGTTTGGAGTAAGATTGAAGAAGTTCCACTTATTTCCCATTCTCTACAGTGCTTGACCCTATTGCTGGCCTTTGGGCCCATTTCCCATGGGACACAGGTGTGCTTAGCAGGTGTGGCTGGTATTATTTTGAGCTAATGGAGTTTTCAGGGAGTCTCCTTGTCATTTTTTGCTAAATCATTGAGTACAATTATCCTGGAACTCTCAGACTTCCTCTTTCCTTCTGTGGAGAGGTTGGGTGTCTGCTTGGTGAGGTGAAACCCGCAGGACCCAAAGGATGGCTGCATGCACTACAGGGGAAGGGCCCAGTAACCCTGGGCTGGCTCCAGTTCCTGCTTTGCCCTTTGTTATTAAACAGGGAGAGAAACTGCAGATGGGGCAAGTGAACACCTTGCCCTGGAGAAGAGTGGGACTAATTAATAGACGTAAAGCCCTTTGAGATTTCTTGATATTGAAAGGTCATTTATTATTATCTGCACAAATACTTTCTCATTTTAAAATCTGTCCTTGCTGGTGAATTACCCTTCTGTTAATTATAGGTCATTTCCCTGTTAATGACACCTGTGGGAGTCAGTGGTTTTTTTTTTTTTTTTTTTAAGGTAAAGTGTTACCTCAGTGTTATTTTAATCTGTCAGATATTGTGTTCTGAGCCAGAGAAAAGAGGCCTAGGGTTCAAGTGCAGAGGTTTTAGTCTAGAGCCTGGCTCGGGGCACTTAGCTTGCAGCTCAGCCTCTTCTCCTACTATTGGCTTTTGTTTTCGGATACAGAATCCCACTGTGCCTCTTCTCCAGTTCTCAGGCCATATCTCCCCCACCCAGACCCCTACCTCCAGTGAAATGAGCAAGAAAGTGTTAGAAATCGCTGCTAAGCACGGTGCATGGACATTTAGGTAATTCCTAGAACATGGTTAATAATGCTACAAGACGTCTTCAAAGTTTCTGCCCGGTGTGACAGAATTTAGATATTTCAGGTCAGGTTTGTGAGTTTTTCTTTTCTTTTTAAAGAGCCTTATTGAGATATAATTCGCGTGCCATAAATTCACCCATTTAATGTGTACAATTCAGTGTTTTTTAGTTTATTCACAGAGTCATGCCACTAGCAACCATCACCAAAATCTTAGAACATTTTCATTCCTCCTAAAGAAACCCGGTCCCCAGTAGCTGTCACTCTCCATTTTCTGCTCTTCAACCGCCCTGGAACCACTAGTCTACTCTATGTCTCTGTGGATGTGCCTGTTCTGGATATTTCATGTAAATGGGCTCATACAGTATGTGACCTTTTTTGACTAGCTTCATTCACTCAGCATGATGTTTTCAAAGTTAGTGTTGTAGCATATATTAGTACTTTGCTCCTGTATATGGCCAATTCATACTGTATTGCATGGATATACCATGATTTGTTTATCTATTCATCAGTTGATGGACATTCGGCTTATTTCCACTTTGTGTCTATTATGAATAATGCTGCTATGAACATTCATTTACACATTTTTATGTGGACATATGTTTTTTATTTTTAATTTTTTTATTGTATAGTAAAACATATATACAAAGCAAAGAAATAAAAAAGCAATAGTTTTCAAAGCACTCTTCTACAAGTGGTTACAGGACAGATCCCATAGTTTGTCATGGGCTACCATACGATCCTCTCATAGTTTTCCTTCTAGCTCCAGAATATAGGAGGCTAGAGGGCTTAAATATTTTTTTTTATTGTCACAATCTCCTTTTTGAAAAATAACATGTATACAAAAAAGCTATATATTTCAAAGCACAATGGGTTATGGTTCCACAGTTTTAGGTTTTTATTTCTAGCTGCTCTAAAATACTGGAGACCAAAAGAGTTATCAATTTAATGATTTAGCATTTGTATTCTTTTGTTAAATCCTATCTTCATTGTATAACTCCACCATCACCTTTGATCTTTCCATCCCTCTCTTTAGGGGTGTTTGGGCTATGGCTATTCTATATTTTTCATATTGGAAGAGTCTGTCACTAATATGGGGTAGGGAGATGGACTATCTGATGTTCTGGAGAGGCTGGGCCCTCTAGGTTTCAGGACTTATCTGGTCCAGGGACCCATCTGGAGGTTGTAGGTTTCTGGAAAGTTATGCTAGTGCATGGAACCCTTGTGGAATCTTATAAATTGCCCTAGGTATTCTTTAGGATTGGCTGGAATGGTCCTGGTTGGGGGTTGGCAGGTTACGATAGGTAGTAACCTCTGCCACTCTCTGCCACTGATACTTTATTAATTACACTTCTTTTCCCCCTTTTGGTCAGGATGGCATTGTTGATCCCATAGTGCCAGGTCTGGGTTCTGTGGACATATGTTGTTAGTTCTCTTGTTTCCATGCCTAGGAGTGGAGTTGCTAGATTCTATGGTAACTCTATGTCAACTTCATGAGAAACTGTCAAACTGCAGTTGCTTTTTAAAAGCTTTCTGGAGAGGGGTGGTTGGTTAAGAGGCTTTGACTTGAGCATGCCAACAGGCTAAACTAGCCTGGCTGAGACCCAGCTAGACCAAGAGCAGAGAGCATGGGGTGTGGAGCTGCCGCTGTGGCTTTGAGCCTCTCAGGGCCCTGTGCAACCTTACAAGCCGGCAGCTACCAAAGAACCTGCAACAGTAGGCACCTGATAAAGGTTTGCTGTCCAAAGGAATGCATTTGTCTTGAGGTAAAGTGGGAGAGGAGGAAATGTGTCAGGGAAGACAGGTAGATATGTTTTGTAATCGGTGAAGTTTCAATCATATTTTAGGTATTACTGGTAATCCATCTGGGGCACCATCAGTGTTTCCAGTTCCCCTTCTTCCCCTGTCATTCCCACTGCCCAGGTCAGCTCCACCATGATGGGAAGAGATGAACTGGGGCACCTGGATATGTTGAAGCCATGTTCAGGCCTTTGCCTGGGCCCCTTTCAGGAGCAGTCAGATCTCCTCCTGGTTTTTCCTCCCGGTTTTCTGCCCCTCACCTCGGTACAGCAGTGAGCCCTCAGACCGAGAGGTGAGGGCCTGGATTTTCCTCAGCCTCTGCATTAACTTTCAATGTGACCTTGGAAAATACAGTTTCCTTCTTCATTTACAAAATGGTAAGGTTGAACGAATGACCCTGAGGTATCTTTGAGCTCTGAGATTCTGCACTGACTGTCTCTCGGCTCTGTCCCCTCCTTACCTTCATTTCTGCTACTGCTTAGTGGACGTTCTCACTGCTCTTTGCTAGGACTCTCGTGTAGCTACCCACAGATCTCTCTGCCCCCAATCCTTCGTTCTAGTTTATTTTCCAGGGTAATTGTCTCTTTTTAAAAATGGTTTACCATTTTCCATCAAAATCAGGCCCAAATTTCTTAACATGCTCTTCAAGACCCCCTACAACAAGACAATCTTTTTAGTTTTCAGAAGTCTTACTTCCTACTTTCCCCCAACCACTGGACTTCTTTACATTCTCTAACTAAATCCTGTACTTTCCCATCTTTCTATTTTTATTCATACTATTTTTTCCTCCTGGATTCCCTTTTTTCCCTTATCTGTCCTTTCCCTACACTCTGGAGTCTTCTCCAGAGATATTTATAATGTTCTCTTTTGTGTCTATAGGTGACTATGTCCATGCTTGTCCATCTCACTAGGGTTTGAGTCCTGTGAGGAAAAAGATAGTTTCTTAATTCCTCTCTGCATCTCCTACAGGTTTTACTTTGTCATTCACAAGGCAGGGGATCTTTAAATGCTTGTTGACTAGGGGGCTTCTCTAGCTCCTGTACACTTGATAGAGTGGAATTCTGAGACATACAAGCGAACTCTTATTGCATGTGATCTTTTATCACTCTGTATTGTGTCTTATGTATGAATTAGACGATGAGTTCTCTGAAGGTGGAGATCACAACTGCTACTTGTTCTCTTTCCTGCCACAGTGCCGGGCACCCAGTTGGTGGCTGAACTGGAGAACTTCCCACCTCTGCAAATCTGCGCTCCCTGAGGAAATCTGATTTGGTATTTATAACGTGTATGAGATTTCACTATGGGAGTAAAGAGAGTAACATAGGGAATGGTAGCTCCTTCCAGAGTGTGCGGCTGGAAGACAGATTTGGAAGGTGGACCAGTGGTGGGCCGTGATAACTTCAGCAGGCCTGGGGGATTGGCCGCTGATGTCGTGAGGGGTTCCCATGAAGAAAGAAGAGAGGAACTGCATTAGGCTCCTCAGAAATAGCTGGATGTATTGGTTGCTGGGCCCAATGGAGCAGGTGGGTACTGGACACAGCCTGGGAGCCACAGCTTGGGCCAAGAGGGCGGCTGAATGCCTTTGTGCTACTGGTCAGCAAGCTGAAGGCTGTGCTGGGTGAGAAGCCGATGCATCAGGCCTCCAGAGGTCATCCTGACCGGGCCCCGGCCCAGCGCTTGGTGCCCAGACCATCCTTGGCAGGTGCCCATCCTAAGGGTCCTCAGAGGAGCATATTTTTTCCACCATCCCCGGGAAGCTCCTGTCTGTGTCTCACTTACTCAGCGGCCAGTCATGGCCAGATGCTTGACCCAGGCCCCGAGAGAGCAGGGAGAGAGAAGCAGCTAACTGTGAGGAGTTAACCCAGAGGTGGAATAAGGTGAGGCCTCTTTCCAAGGCTTTGCCGGCAGAGCTCAGCAGAGCTCAGCAGAGCTCAGCAGGGGTGTGAGCAAGCCACCGGGGCTGGCCATGGGCAGTGGTGCTGTCTCCGACCTTCTGTGGGCTGTTGCATGGTTCCATGAACGAGGGCAGCTGAAGCTGGAGTGATACACCTATATCTCCAGCCCACCTAACAAATGCTCAGCACGGTTAAGAAACAAGGAGAAAGGATTGTGGGGATGCATGCGGAAACAGGGCTTTCTTCACTCGTTGGCTGGGTCATTCATTCATTAACTTATTTCTCCTCTTATCAGATGTTTAGCGAGGGAGGCAGACCTGTTAACAGTGAACAGGTTTTCGGGAGGAAGCAATGGCAGAGCTGGGGGCTAGGACTGGGGAAGGAGCAGAATTTCAGCATCATCAGTTCCTCCCCCACAGAGGGACTAGTGTGGACAAGCACTGTGTCTGCCGCCACGCCAGCCCCCAGCAGCACGCCCACGCGGCCTCACACACTTGTGTGTGCCTCCCTCATGACTTGGCTCAGTCACCCAACCACTTCGCCAGGGGAGTTCTGCCTACTCAACATCCTTAGTCACCAGCCTCTTTACCGTGGTCACGGAGGTTCCACGTAGCCCCGGCTACCCCGCAGGAAAGAAATCATTAACATCTTGCAGCACCCAGGAATAGCAGCACCTTCCTGTCCCAGGAGCAGAGGGGAGGGCGGCCACAGCTCAGGGATTAGGGGAGGAAAGGGTGGCAGCGGAGGGAGAGGCCCAGGCCGGCTTTGTTATGACATGTCGCCTGGGCCGGCCACAGGCAGCAGGAGCCTGGCCGCCCGCCTGAGCGTCTCATCTCCATTTGTCTGTGCAGCCTGCAGCTGCCGCCGCTAAACTGCAAGAGGCGAGGCTGGTAGCCCCCTCTGCAGGTGTCCTGGGGCCTGACTTCCCATCGTGAGGAGGTGGGCTGATGAAGGTGGGTGCGAGGGAAATTCCCTGCCATGTGTACGTCCCAACGCTCCCGCACCGTAAGCCTTTCATTCTCCATGGAACGGGTAGCTTCAGAATTTCCCCGTCTTTGACAAAGGAAAAATTAAGTCCCAGGAGAAGGGATATGATTTTCACAGGGTGACACAGGACCACTCAAGAAGTCAACAGTCAGGCTATGGTTAGAATCCAAATTTTCTAGCACGGGTGTATAACATGGGGTTGTCCCGAGACTCTATGTTCTCTGTTTCCTCTGGAAGGTGGTAATTAACTAGTCAAATTTACTGATCCACTCCAGGGCAGAAAGAATAGGGTCCTAGGCTCAGGGAGATCTGTGTAGGCCCCCAGTTTGCTCAGGAATCAATGGAGGATGAGTGGACTGGAGCATCCAGCTCAGTGCCAGTGCTGGAGGGCCTCAGGCTGTGTGTCTTCTTCCCTCCAGATGGTCCCAGCCCTTGGCACCCTTCTGGAAACTCACCCCTAGCAGAGGCCCTGACTTCCTTGGGCAAATGGCTGAGTTTATTTAGGCCTCCATTTATAAACTGTGTCAGGAGCTCAAGTACTTTATAAGCAGAGTTTAATTACTATTGTGATTTAATATATTCACCACCCGCAGTGAGATGTGGCCTTGAACTATTATATTTACGAAGCAAAGGAGGAAGTTTGTGAGGCCAATAAGATGTGTGCCGTTGATTTACGCCGTGCGGTGTGGGCTGTGGAGAACCCGTGATTTCATCGTGTTTGTTTGGGGTCACTCTCTCACTCATCTCATAATGTGGTCTTTGATAATTTGCTCCCGCTGCCACCAGCACTGCTAACCAGGTTCCCGGGAGATGCTTCTTGGAGAGCAGTGGGCCCTGCAGAGCAGGTGGGCAGGACACACGGCGGTGCTGGGTGCGGGAGGACAGAGGGAAGGGGGGCAACACTGTTTCCGTCGCTCATCCACACGTGGTCATGGGCTTAGTCCAGAAAGTGCAGTAGAGATTTCAATAGTGGGCAAATGTGCGCTGAAGTCAGTGGAAAATGCTGTGAGTGTGAAGCGTGAGGAGAGAACTGGCAGAACCGCAGTGCAGAGAGGTTGGACCTGGCGTCAGAAGAACCATCTTGCATCCCTGATTCTGCAAACGGCCAGCTGCGTGGCACCATGACGCTTGAGTTTTTTAGAAATTATTTAATTTAATTTAATTTTTATTAGAGACGGCGAAGGTTTACAGAAAAATATTGCATGAAATACAGAGTTCCTATGTACCACCTTATTATTAACCCCTCGCGTTAGTGTGGGACGTTTGTCACAATTCGTGAAAGAAATGTCTATCAGGGCCCAATCAACTACGGCCCATTACAACAGGGTCCGCTGTTTCCAAACCCCGAAGGCGCAGACAGCGCCTCACCGCGCCACGTACTGCCCCGGCCGCACCCAGATGGAGGCAGGTTTTCTCCATCCGCAGTTTCAGCTGCACGCCAGCCCCTGCTCTGAACGCTGGCTTTGATGCTCCTGCCGCCGGGTCTTGGTCTCACGTGGTGTCCCTCTGCCTCTGTCCCTCCAGAACGACGCATGCTGGTCTTTGATGGCAGCCGGGCATTTTTTCCCCCAAGCTGATGCAAAATATTTATTCTAAGTTATTTTATGCAATAGTTCCCCCCTCATAACAGACTTGTAATAACCACATCTTTAAAATCTGTAAAAAATGTTATCAAGACAATCTTAATCTCATAAAAATTTATATTTTACAATGCACCCGTAATATCAAGGCTGCAAGAACAGCACAGCAGTTCCTGTACCAAATATTTTACAGTATACCCAAAAAAGGAAAAAAATAAAATAACAAAAGTACAAAAGTACATATGCTGGGTGAAGGGCTAAAGTGACCCGAGCAGCCAATAACATAAGACATCCGAATTGTTAACATTAATTTAACACGTTGATAACCGCAGCACTCTCCGTGTCACCGGCAACGATGCTTGCGCCCAGGGTGTGCGCCCCGGGGGGCTGACTGGAGCCGCGCCTGCGCAGCCCCGCCCCCGGCGCAGCCCCGCCCCCTCGCCCCCACCCCCGCCCCTACAGGCGCCCCGCCCCGCCCCCTCGCCCCCAACGCCGCCCCCCTGCCCAAGGAGGCCTGGGCTGGGCGTGTCTGGCTTTTTGGGGACCCGACTCCACCCACCTAGGGGGGCCATCCTTCAGAGTCGTTTTTTAAAAATATTTATATTGAGAAATCTTCACACACAGCCTGTCCGCAGTGTACCATCAGTGGCTCAAATACCATCACCTGATTGTGTGTTCATCACCAGTGATCATTTTAGAACATGTGCATGACTCCAGAGAAAGAAATAGAAGGAAAAAAGAAAAAAACTCATATATCCCATACCCCTTACCTCTCCCTCTCATCAACCACTTGTATTTCAATCTACCCAACTTTTTTTTTACCCATTATCCCCCACTATTATTTATTTATTTTTCCTTATTTGTTTATTCATCTGTCCATACCCTGGATAAAAGGAGCAGCAGACATGAGGTTTTCACAATCACATGATCACATTATAAAAGCTCTACTGTTATGCAATGTTCTTTAAGAGTCAAGGCTACTGGCACACAGCTGTACAGTTTCAGGTACTTCCCTCCAGCCACTTCAATGCGCCATAAACTAAAAAAGGGTATCTATACAATGCATAAGAAGAATGTCCAGGATAACCTCTTCACTCTGAAATGTCTCAGCCACTGAAGCTTTATTTCGTCTCGTTTCTCTCTTCCCCCTTTTGGTCAAGAAGGTTTTCTCAATCCCTTGATGCTGGGTCCTGGTTTGTCCCAGGAGTCCTGTCCCACGTTGCCAGGGAGGTTTATACCCCTGGCAGTCATGTCCCACGTAGTGGGGAGGGCAGTTTGTTCACCTGCCGAGTTGCCTTAGAGAGTGAGGCCACATCTGAGCAACAAAAGAGGTTCTCTGGGGGTGACTCAGGCATAATTATAAGTAGGCTTTGCTTCTTTTTTGCAGGAATGTTTCATAGAGGCAAACTCTAAGGTTGAGGGTTCAGCCTGTTGAATTGGTTTACTCCACTACTTGCAAGAATATCAAGAATTCCCCAGATGGGGAAGTTTACTATTTCCTCCTTTCTCCCCAGTTCCCCAAGGGGACTTTGCAAATACTTATTATTCTCTGCCCAAATATATTGGGGCATCACACTAAACCATATAAACCAACAAGATCTCACACCCTAGTCAAGATTCTGTGTAATTATGGTGTTCAAATAAACTGACCATACAAGTTAAATTAGATAATGTGCTACCAAAAATATAACTTTTGCATCAAAATAAAATCTCTCCCTTTGGTCTCACACAGAAGTTGAAGTTTGAAAATATGGGCCATATCGTCCTTTACCCAGTATTCTGATTTTCCTTAGTCCTATGCAGATCAGCTTCATTCATACCTCCAGTTGAAGTCTGATCACTTTTTCAACTTTGTAAACAGTTGTTGTATGAGGGTACTGCTGACTTTCATAGCTTCAGAGCTCTAACTCTGAGTCTCAGGTGTCACATAAATACCTGAAGTTTCAGGGAATGACCAGGTTATACACAAACAGCTCAGTATCTCAGAATTTAGATATAACAGTTACACCTCCTGAGTATATGTGACAGCTGTAAGAGCTTACAATCTAGGAACCTTTACAATAGGCCCCAACCTGATAACCCATGCCCTCGACTTCAGTTCTCCGAGTTTGTATGTTATAGTTAGTCCATATGAGTGAGGCATGATGATATTTGTTTTTCTGTTTCTGACATTTCATTTAACATACTTTCCTCAAGGTTCCTTCACCTGGTTGCATGTTCTTCAGAGTCTTTAGGAACTGACGTTTCCTGTTTGTAGTTTGATGGATCAACTTGGTCAGGCAAGAGGAGGTGATCTCAACTGGAAGGGTGGTGCTGGAAGGACTCTCTTTGGTAGAGCTTAGAATTGTGCTATCAGCCAGTGCCACTGATCCGGTAATAGATTAGACTGGTACAGTAGACTCCCGACTAGAAGAAGAGGCCCCTGCTTTGTGTTCAATTCTGTTATCTTTCTGTGCCCTGGGCTTTAAAGGTGGTGGTGCAGGCTTAGGAACCAGGTCCTTATAGATTCTTGGGACCGTGGTTGGTGGTTTGTTCCCATTGTGTGATGAGATCCTGGTAATATGACTGCAGCAGAAGAGGCAAGAGTAGAAAATGACCAGCATCTTGGAAGGTTGCTTGACACTGGGTGGGTTTTCTCACACTCCAAAAGGCATCTGGGTAGGTGGCTCATTCTGTTTGCCAGCTTCTGGATTCAATGAAAGAAAGTCTTCCTCTTCAAACTGCAACTTCTCACCTTGTCTGCTTCCTTTTTCTTCTCTGATCTCTGTAGGTGGCTTTTCCTGGAAGGCCGAGCCTTTCCAGGAGTGGAAGCTGCCATTCCAGTGGCGATGGTTCCAGGTGCCACCCCTGCTGTGCTGGCTTATGCCAGCGCAATCCCGGGAAGGACCATGCCAACCAGACAGGTTCCCAGTGATCCCAGTTCCCTTAGAGACAGCAGAGTCCACAGAATCATGAGGGAACAGGGAGGGTTGGTGCCAGGAATCTCCTGTTGTTCACAGAGGCCCATTGTTAAAAAAGCCATCAGAGGAATCATGTCGGTGATGGCTCACTCCAAATCTGCCTTCTCCTCGGGGTAGGTGCTCTCTGTGTTCTTCAAAGGTGGCTGTAAGTGACTTTACTGGCTGTGGTGTTGAGAAATTTAACCAAGCAGGAACAAAGGCATGCTCTGCAACTTAGGTCCAGCGTCTCTTTTCAGCAGGGTGAGGCATCCAACCTCATGGCCTGGAGCCCAGAGTGCAACCTCTGTGGTCCTCTTTCCTGAACTTGAGTCTTCCAGCTGGATGTCCCCTGTGGGTCTTCTGTTACAAGGGGGCTTCAGTAGCCTGGCCAGCAGGCAGGTCTTGGGGTGAAGCACATAGAGACAGGGCTCCATACTGGTCACTCTCTTAGTCCCTCCCGTTGCTCATCTTACACTAGTTCCTGACACTTCCCCAAAAGGGAGAAGGGGGAAGGGGAAGGGGACATAAAACAGTGTTTGTTACATTTAAAAAGGAGGGGAGGAGAGAGAGCTACACCCATGTTCACCTCACTCAACCACCTCGAGTGACAGCCCTGCACAACTGGGATGTCGCTTACGTGGGCAACACACAGACATCTGCACAGTGAGTGCAAAGACTGTTTATACCAAGGTTATAGCTAGAAAGACAGGTGGGCTCATGTGTGGATAAGTGATGTCATCAAGGCAATTGACCAAAAATATGTTTTTAAAGCACTATAAAAGGTCTTCTGAGCCGTCAGCCCCCGCGGCAAAACAGCCACATGACAAAGCCCTTGACATAGAAATCTCATGATCACACAGCTGTTAAAAATAGTGTGTAGATAAGTATTTCTAGTTGGCTTATCCATAAAAGTCTAAGGACATCAGAAATCTTGTTTAAAAGAAAATCACCTTCTGGCGGTGCTGATGCCCCAGGAAAACCTGCCTCTCGTGAGGGGCCTCCTCATCCCTCTCCAGAAAAGGAGAAGAGAGAAAAAACACAAGACGAAGCACGTGCTTCTGGATCCTACTCCATGGGTGTGAAATGCCCAGGGTGTTGTAGAATCGCCGCGGCCTTTGGCTGTGCACATGCAGTAGTTTTGTGTGGCTGTTCCACTGTCCTCGGCCAGCCCACAGGAGGAAGGCAAGGCTTCTAGGACCGAGCTCTTCAGAAGGGAGCAGAACTGAAAGCACCTGAAGCAAGATGAGTGCGGGGCACCACCCCAATAAACGTTTTGGATATATACCCCTCACCACCAAAAAAAAAAACCAAAAAGAAGGAAAGAAAATCAGATAGGAACTCCATATACTTGCCCCTTCACTGGAATAGCAGCTTCCAAGGCA
>PVIY010040632.1:0-22226 GCA_004026745.1 Myrmecophaga tridactyla | reverse complement strand
CATCGTCCCATCAGAGTCCATGCCATGCTCCCCTGTCTCCGGAAGAGTCTCCAAGCTTCCCCAATTGACCCTGGATGCTCTTCTTAAACTCTGGGTGGGTATGTCCCTCCTCCTAAAAACACATCCGGCCCAATGCTCTTGTGAAAAAGTCTGACACCCCAGGGCAGAAGTGGCCCCACCTGGCATGACTCGTCCCATCTGCCCACTCCCCTTGATCTCCAAGCTGCCAGCATGCTGCTACCTGCCCATGCAGGGTCTCTGTTCCCTCCAGCCAGTGCCTGCCCCATCCCCTCCTCGGAAAAGGCCCCTCACACCCGCACAGCCTGTCTCCTCCATGCTGCAGGCCTGCAACACATGGTGTCTGCTTACACAGACACACAAACAAAGTGCAGTCTTGTGGCCCAGCCATCCATGCGTCCAAGAAACAATCCCTGCCCAGCCTGACCACTGCCACCAGAAGGGTCCCAAGTGATGACACACAACGACATGCTACAACACATGATGGCACGGACCACTGACACCCATCCAAGCCCACGGGGAACTCCGGGCTCTTAAAGAGCAAATGCTGAGAAATAAATGGCTCAGAAAATATTTTTCTCACTGTTATACAACTTAACTCCCTGACAGAATATTACAAAGAAATACATTCTGGTAGCAATAGTGTCCACATTTAAAAATGCTTTTTTAATGATGTATACAACCTACTCTGAAATGTTTAGAAAATAAACACACAGATGGATGGATGGATGGTGAGATGAATGAGGGAGAAAGGAAGAGGAAGGGAGAAAGGGGTGGCAAATGTGACAAAATATTTAAAATTCACAGGCCTTTGTCTCTGGGTAGGGGGGTATTTGAGTTCTCTCTGTGGGTTTTGTATTATTTTTGCAACTCTCCTCTAAGTTTGAAATGATTTCAAAACACAGAACTGTTTTTTTTTTCAGT
Source organism: Myrmecophaga tridactyla (assembly GCA_004026745.1). NCBI lineage: Eukaryota > Metazoa > Chordata > Mammalia > Pilosa > Myrmecophagidae > Myrmecophaga > Myrmecophaga tridactyla. Next base: position 21,284 of record PVIY010040632.1, on the reverse strand, counting down.
GCTTTGTGAGCATGAACTGAGGGTGTGCCTGGCTTGTCTTGCAGCACCCCACACAGTGACCACCCCCCTCACTTTCTCAGGCAGGCTTGGGATGTGTCCTGCAGCCCCAGGTGTGCAGGTGGGGTGGCCAGACCAGAGCCCCTCTGTGGGAGCTCAGCTGGCCCCTGGTGCCCGGTGGCCCATTAGAAGAAGGGGTTGCACCACGTCCTCCATCTGGGGCATGCACCCCACACCCCCTGGAAGGGAGTGGGCTTGGCAGGGCCTCATCTTACCTTTTTATCTGACCACAGGGTCTGCCTCAAGAGTCTCACACCAAAGACTAGACGAATTCTCATCTGAAATACTAGCTGAATGTGTATTAGCTTCTTCTGCTCCTGACATAAAACAGTGTAAAATGGGTCATTAAGGGGTGTCCTTGGGCAGGTGCAGGGCTTCGTCAGCCCACGACACCGACTTTTCTGTGTCTCCTGTGCTGCAGCTCCCAGAGGCTCCCTACCCGGGTTGCAGCTATGGGGTCAGGAGGAAGGGCAGGGCAACCCAGGCTGGCAGCCAGGCCCACAGCACCTTCATTTCCTATCTCCACACCCATTGGCCACTGTCCACCACTTGCCTACCCAGGCCCAGGAGCTGAGTAGCAAAGAGAAGCAGCTGATGGGGAAGTGGAGGAGAAGAAAGCTGACAGGGGAGCAGGGGAAAAGAGAAGCGGCCTTGGCACCATGCAAGTGCTGAACATGTGAAGTCCCAGCCCATGGCACCATGCGAGTGCTGCACACATGGCCTCCCACACTCCTTGGCACTATGGGAGTGCTGCACATCCGGCCACCCACATCACTTAGCTCCATGCAAGTGCTGCACGCGGCCTCCCTCACCCCTTGACACCATGCGAGGGCTGCACACGCGACCTCCCACACCACTTGGCTCCATGTGAGTGCTGCACAAGCGGCCTCCCACACCCCTTGGCAACATGCGAATGCTGCACACATGGCCTCCCACACCCCTGGCTACAGATGACTCTCATGATGTTCCAAAGTTTATGAAAATGGGGTGGGGGGAATCAGTTTCCTGGGAAATTAAATGTTCCTCCTACCAACAGCAAAAGTGTGGGTGGGAGGTGGTGGGGGTGCCAGAGAAACAGGCTTGGATCATGGTGGAACCAGAGCTGGAAACAAACCTATTCACGAAAGGGCCCAGGGCTCACTGAGAGGAAACGGGAAGACAGAAATAACATTGCAGCATGTTCTCTTACCTAAAACACAGATTTATAATCTTTTAAACTAGTCAAAGAAGTAGTTTATATGAGAATCAACCTGTCATTAGCTATCACAGAACTGCTTTATTTATGTACAAAGCGCATAAAGTAGACAACATAATTTTCCAAGGAGATTTTTTCAACCTATAATTTATACTGAAAAATCTATATATTTTTTCACTCTGTGATAATACTGACTTAAACGGTTTGATTCAAAGGCTTAATTACTTATGATATTTCATGGAGGGCAGCCAAAGAATCTACAAAAGATTTCTAAAAATAATACAGATTTGGCTGCTAACCATCATGAATTAGGAGGAAAATACCCCAATTATTTTAAGTTCTGTGGTATTTTATTTGAAAGTTTCAAACATTTCTAGACTTGACAATGAACCCGTGCACACAGCAGGGAGTGTGTGTGTGTACGACCTCGTTTCTACAATTCAAGAACAATTTGCACGATTTTATCTTTCCACAGCTCTAGGATGTTCCTAGATAAGCTTCGACAAACCCCAAATTTAACAAACAGAAAGAGCCCCAGACAGCCTACATATCCACTGGCAGTACCATGAACACCACAGAGGGCAGACTAGACAGCTTGGCAAATAGCAGCTTTAAAATAAAAATAATACACTTACTAAATATTGTTAACATGACTGAGATGGCATAAAATGACAGACACGGCAGAATACATTGCCTGGAATGATATGGTACCCAGTGACCATGGGGTAAGGTAAGGCCTTACCCCATGGGGCAACCACATGGGGCAACAGTGAGAGGTACGTGGGCTGCACTGTAGGCAGGGAACAAGGGCCGGGTGCAGGGTCCTCTGCAGGCCACAGTCCATTCTTGGAACTGGGTGGTCAGATGCACACCTGCATCACCTGCCCGGCTGATGACACAGCCGCGCTCAGGCCAAGGACGTGTGTGCCCAGGGCTCTCCATGGGCAGGCAGGGTGCAGCCTAAAGCATGTGCACCCAAGTGAGCAGGTGATCACAGCCAAGTAAATGGGGACACACGTCTAAAGGGAGGGTGGTTAGAGAGGTGAGTGCCACCACAAGCAACTGTCAAAACAGGCCAGAAGAGTGGACACTCTGCAGGACAAAACCCAATCTCTACAAAAAACTCAATGCAGTGGGCATTAAATGGGTGCCAGAGGGGAATGTTAAGGACAGGAAAAGCATAATAAAAATACTATATGGTCAGCTTATTTGGATCCTGGTATTTTTTGTTTTTTAAAAAAGAAACATGGAAAACATTTGTGAGGCAATCAGAATACAGCCTGGATTCTAGATGCTATTCGTGGATAATCCTTCTGAGAAGTGTGACCAGGGTTTATGACTATGGAGGATGTCATCTTTTTCAACTACAGGCCTAAGTATTTTGAGGTAAAGTGAAAGGATATCTTTAATATACTCTGAAACGGTTCATACAAATACAGCGCTATTGGTGAAACACTATGGTTGTGCTGGTTGGAAGGATGTACTTCCCTTAGAAAAGCCATGTTTTAATCTAAATCCCATTGTGTAAGGCAGAATAATCCCTATTTAGTACTGTATGTAATTAGATCATCTTCCTGGAGATTTAACCCAATCAAGACTGGTTGTTCAACTGGATTAGGGGAGATGTGTCTCCACTCACTTGAGTGGGTTTGGATTAGTTTCTGAAGTCCTATAAAAGAGGAAACATTTTGGGAGATTCATAGATAGCAGAGAATGCTGCAGCACCACAAACAGACAGACCACAAGCCAGAGACCTTTGGAGATGGAGAAGGAAAACGCCTCCTGGGGAGCTTCATTAAACAGGAAGCCAGGAAAGAAAGCTAGCAGATAACACCGTGTTCACCATGTGCCCTTCCAGATGAGAGAGGAACCCTGACCGTGTTCGCCATGTACCCTTCCAGATGAGAAACTCTGACTGTGTTCACCATGCGCCTTCTCACGTGAGAGAGAAACCTTGCACTGCATCGGCTCTCTTGGACCAAGATATCTTTCCCTATATGCCTTAGATTGGACATTTCTATAGACTTACTTTAATTGGGACATTTTCTCAGCCTTATAACTGTAAACTAGCAACTTATTAAATTCCCCTTTTTAAAAGCCATTCTGTTTCTTATATATTGCATTCTGGCAACTAGCAAACCAGAACAATGGCAAAGCATTAGAGTTACTAAATCTAGGTGAAAGGTGTACAACTATAAATGTACTATTCTTTTTCTTCTTCTGTATTTTTCATAATGAAAAAGTTTGAACTCTAAAGGAAAATAAAATAAGGGAACCCAGGCAAAATAAAGTTCTGGCTTAATGCTCCAGAAGCACCTATAGTTGTCAAACACCTGCAAAGAGAATGAGGAGCCACATACAGGGTGTGTCACAATACAGGGCAGGGGAAGAAACTGTTCATGTTTTGCAACAGAGATGGATGAATTCCCTGCTGAATTCTCGGACCCACATGACAAGGCAAAGCACTGGCTGAACACACCAAGGCTGTCCAGCCAAGGCAGCAGCACCGTATGGGCCGGGCCTGGGCATGGGGTGGCAGCACTCTCTCCACCCTCCTGTGCTGCCCATAGAACAAATGCTCCCTGAGGTGAAAGGCCCACTCACCAGGCCAATGGCCTGGAGACGGGAGACACTGAGGGGGTAGAACACCTGCCAGCCAGCACTGAGTGGCCATGTCAGAGCATCTGTGAGAGGACGGCCAGGCAGGGCCTGTGTGTGGAGACCACCCCTAGGCCTGGGCAGAGGCAGGGCCGAGGGGAGCAGGGTCAGGAGGCCGGGGCTACCTGTCCATGGGTGACGGAATTCACAGCACCCTCCTGCCCAGAGGGCTCAGGTGAGAGACCATTTGTGCCTCAGCAGGTCTTTGCCATGCCACAAACCCACGTAAATTCTCAGGCAGATTCGGGGTTCCTGGGACAAGCCCACAGGGACACACAGCACTGCATTTAACCATTTCACCCCATGTGCAAACTGGCTCAGAAAATCTACTGTGCTTCCAGCTCATGACCCCAGAGTCAGAAGCAGAGGGGATGGGTGCAAGGCCGGGTTGGTCTGATGCTGCCACCCACTCTGCACATTGTCCTCGGCTGTGGGTTGCCAGGACTCCAAGGCCACCCAGCTCCCCTCCCAGGGAAGTGTTCCCAGGAGCTGGTGATACCCACCGCAGGGCCCTCAGCTGAGACAAGCTCTGAGGCAAATTAAATGTACACTCACAAATGTGGTTTTCTCCCCACACGCACATCCACAGTTTTCATCAGTGAGAAGTGACTCTGCTCTGGTCTAACACCCTTTCCTCTTCATCCCAGATGGCCGAGGACCTGAGGAACCACACACCTGTAGCCCACATGGAATAAATGACCACACATCACCTTCGACTGGACCTACTGCACCAGTTTAGAAACACATCCCCTCACAGGAAAGGCACGCTGAAGGGAAATGCCTCTTACCCTAGCTATGACAACCCCAAAACATGTGAAAATCAGACAAATACAAGGCAGGTTCATTCTTGAGCAAGACAAATGGAACATAAGGATTCTAACATTTCTTGAAGAATTAGGTCAAAATCACCCAAGACCAGGTTGCTGATATTGATCCCCAAATTAGCCCTTTTGAAACGTGACTGGCACTCGTCTGATTCTTCTTAGACAGCCAAGGCAATGACTAGGCAGCATGCCCTGGCCTTCTCTGAGGTTGGGCTGCATAATGTAAATTATATGACTTCTTCACAGTGTGGAAGAATGAGAACAATTTTGCGTGGGAATGTTAGGGGAATGATGTTATAAAATCCATCCTGAATTTTGAACAGATGGCAATGTTTTAAAATCAGTATGATATCCCCAAGTATAAAAAAATTGTTAAGTATTGCATCAAACAATAATTTCTAGAATATGAAGAAGAAATATTTAACATTCTCATGGCTTTAATCACCACTACTGAAAAACAATAAGAATATAAATAGTTGAATGTAGTATAATAGAAAACAAAGACTTAGATCATAGAAACAAATGAAACTACAATATCAACTGCATTAGATATAAATGAACTAAAGATTCTAAGACAAAGATTATCAGACAATATTTATAAACTAAAACAAATAATAATTATTTTTGGCTTATAAGAGATACCAGTGAATAGAAGGACAGAGAGGGCTGAAAACAAAAGGATGACAGAGGATATGTCTTATAAGCAACAAACTAAGAAAGATAGGCAACAATAAGTTTCAGGACAAAGGACTTTAAGGGAGTTTTACAAACGGTATTTCATAATTGTAGAGTCCACTCTGTCAGGAAGATATAACGATTTCAAATTGCCATGCACCTAGAAACATAGCCTCAGAGAATGTAAAGCAAATGTATAAAACTGAAGAACATGTCAAGTCCACACTCATCATGATACACCTTGACATTTCTCTACTATATGACTGTTAGAATATGTCAATGCCACCAACCACGACAATGACAAAAATAGAGGGGTAGAGAGTTCCTGGTCACCTGGGTGAAAGCCCGACCCCACCTATGTATCAGGATAGTGCACTCAGCAGGTGAATTCATTTTCTTCTAGGTGTCACCTGGAATAGATTCCAGAAGTGATCATGGTATGGGCTATTAAGTGGGTGTCAACAAATGCCAAAGGATTAAAATAACTTAAATCAGGGTCAATAAAGTTATTCTGAAACTGGCTTTGTCGTATCTGCCAGGACTCCTTGAGTCTGTCTTTTTAACAGAAAGCAGCCTCATATAATGCTTACATGAATTAAAATGATTGTATTACAATAAAACGTCATTTGTATAAACAAATGGGAGGTCTAATTTGGCCCAAAGGCATAATTTGTCCACTCTTGACTTAGTAGGTGCACGGGCTACTTTGGAATTATGCTATGACACAATACAAAATATATATCTGGCTATAAATAATATGGTTCTACACAAATTATAGCATGAATCAGAATTCAGATGGGAAGTTAGGAAATGGACTGAACTAAAAAAAGGATTAATATAACTTGTAGAATACTGCCAAGGCACTACTCAGAGAAAAATGAATACCTATAAATAACTGAATTAGAAATTAACAGGAGAAAATCAGTTATCTATGCTTCTAATGTAGGGAGTTCAAAAGGGATCAGCCAATCAAAACTAAGGAAGTAAATATTAAATATGCAAAAATAAATTTATCTCCATCTATGAGCAAGACAGAAAATGATATACAATGATTTGCAATCACATCAATAAACCAAATGCCTCTATTCGCTATAAAAATGCTGCACCATATTAAGATATGGTAAGAAGATTCCAACGCAAGGATATACCACACATGTAGATTAGATTATTCAATAGTGAGAATCTGTCATTTTCCTCAAGTTAACATAGAGATAAAATGAAAAACCAAAAAAATTCTAAGCAGTTTTGGTACTCGACATGATTGTTTAAAGTTTATACAGCAATTCAGAAGATCGGGAATCACCAGAATAATTCTGAAGAAGAATCAAGCTAGTCGAATGACCAGGTATCAGGAGCATTTGCACAACTCTAGTGATACGCTGGTTTTGGAGACATGGGGACAGAGGAGGGCCCGGGTCAGAGGCGACAGAAAAAGGGCCGTGCATGAAAAATGACATAAATCTGGTTCTTTGCTCAAACCACACTAAAAATCCTCAAAACATTGAAAGCAGAAAAGACGTTTCTTCAAACACAAAAGAACAAATATATTAAGACCTCTTTCAGAAAATACTTATATGAAAATCAGAGACTTGATTTTAAGCCCTTCTAGCAGTCATAGTTAGTGAAGTTTAAGTATATTTCTAGATTCTGAGACACTGAGATTTGTGTGGGACAACTGGCATTTCCCTGCAAGTTTCAGTGACTGTGTAACACCTAAGACCCAGAAATGAGTACTGCAGCCTTGAAAGTGAGCATAGCTACCTAAAACGATAAAGTAATCAATAAAAGAGATCTGGAATCAATTTGAGTTAAAAAATGAAGTTAAAAAAATTTACCCCATTTACCCAATCTGGTAAATTAGAATAGAGGATAAAAGATGATAGTGCATGTACTCTTTCTCTTTAGCTACTATAGGAGTGCAAAGGCAGAGAGGTTTATTATGTCTAGAACAAAAATATTCTGTAATCAAAATGTAAATCAACCTGTCTGGATTGTTCATTGAAAAAGACCAAACTCTTGGAGCCTAGAAAACGAACGAGACCATGTAATACTGTAAAGCTTAATGTAATACCTGGATATATCTCAGATTATGCTGGGATGATAATTTAGAAGTATTGGTCGTGTCCCTGGAGGGTTCAAAGGAATAAAAAACGGAACTATTAAACTTTCCCATCTGGGAAATCCTCGGTACCCTGTAAACCATAGGGAACTCCCAAGAAAATAGGCCAAGCCCTGGATTTTGAGGTTTGCTTTTGTGAAACTTATTTCTGTAGAGGAGAAGCGAAGACTACCTATCAAGAGGCCTAAGAGTTGTTCCCAGGAAATTCTTTTGTTGCTCAGCTGTGGCCTCTTTATAAGCCCAACTCTGAAGGAACACCATTACCCTTCCCCCTATATGTGGGACATGACACCCAGTGGCAAAAGTCTCCCTGAGAACGTGGCACATGATTCCTGGCAAATAGCATGGCCCTGGTATAGTGGGATTGGCACCACCTTCCCGACAAAAAGGAGGAAAAGAAGCATAATAAAATAAAGCATCATGGCTAATGGAGATCAATAGTGTCAAGAGACTATTCTGGAGGGGACACTTATGCAAGCTTCAGTTAGATAGTGCTAATTGCCATGGTTTACTAAATCCCAACTAAAATCACCCCTGTTAGATCTAAAGAACAACTAGGGATGAAACTTAGACTCTATAAAAGTTTTCTGCACTAAGATTTCTTTAATGAAACTTGGAAATCTAAAAGGATACTTAGGTCAAATAATTATTGAAACTGAGAGGGGCCAGCCTCTCTGACATTATGAACTAATTACATTTCCCTATCCTTTACTCTTGACACCCCTTCTCAACATGAATAATTCAGAACGGGCATTGCCTAAATATCCCTATAGATTGAGAGAAGAATCAGCAGAGAAGGAGGACTTATAAAAGAGAAAATAGGATTTGACAAATCAGTATGACTGCTGAACCATTATATTGACACTTCTTTTAGCCTCCAGTGTTTTCGACCAGATAGATAGAAGGAAAAATCTAAAACAGTAGAATGGTAACCCTTAGGAATCTGTGCAATCTCTTGAAATGAGCTTTGAAAATTGTTGCTTTTTTTTCTTTATACATTTTATATTTCACAACTAAATAAAATTTAAAAATTTATACGATTTGCAATATCATAAATTTGACAATTCACCGCTAATTATTTAAGGCAAACATAGGGAAGAGGTAGTTAAAGTGTAAGAGTTTACAGATGTCATTACAGTACCTTCTCACCAGATTTCGATGACTGCTGCAACTTCTCATAATCTTTCTTGGTCTGTATATACTTTTTTTACCAGTCCACCTGTTGAAAACCCATGCATTTGTGTGAAAGTTTATTCTCTTCCATTAGAAACTTCTGAATGGATTAAGGAGTAAGGGACATGCAGAATTCTTATTTCTTATTCTACACTAAAAACAGCTTCAAGTAAACTTTATTGATAAAAATGTATAATAAACTAATACAACAGCTGGCAGTTAAAATTAAATATAAAATCTCTGAGAGTTTCAAGGAAGTCATGTATCACTGAACAGACCTGGTTTGGAACATTTGACCTTGGAGCCATGTGAATATGTCACACAAAGAAATAAGTAAATCAAACGTTTTATGCTGGGCTTCCATGAAGATGGCTGGCTAGAGGTGCTGTAAATCATCCCTGCTCCATGGAAGAGTTAGAGAAGGGACATGAGGGCGCCTGCAGTGGTGATTCAGGAGTGCAGCTGACCTGGGAGAGTTTCAGTATCACCTGGGGCAGCCCTGGGTACAGAGGCCGAGGAACAGAGTGGCAGAAAGCTGGAGGTTGGTGCAAAGGTGTGGAGCACATGGGAGTGCACAAACGGGAACATGGGACCAGGGCATAAGCCAGGCTGCATTCCCTGGGTGTGCTCCCCTCACCTGCACAGCCCCATGACCGGAGACTCACCCCACTCCCCATGCACCCAAACCCTATCACCTGCTACCATTTCCTGCACTCCAAATGCCCCCATGCCACTAGCCCCCAGTGGACATTACTTCCCCTCACCACCACCCCAAGTGCAGCCCAACCCACCTCTCCTGCATACGTCCTGAGTATTGCCTCCCACTCCCTTTTCCCTGCAGTTTGTTGCCAGGGCATAAAGTTTGCTGGCATTAACCTCCACACTTAGGCTACACCTGAACCTATCCCATTCTTTCCGACAGCCTCATCACACCCTTCCTGAGCTCTGTGAATTTCTTTATGGCACTCCCAGGCCCACACATGCACATGGGCCCCCAATCACATCACTCAGCTTGCGATCCACACTTTATAGCAGTCCTAGAACTGCACATGTGCACAGACCTCAGCCTCACTTCCCAGCTCTGAGAAAGTGCTGACCTGTGTAGCCAAGTCACATCTGCCCCTAATCCACACAGGAGTAAAGCTAACCTTCTACCACATCTACGCCTGTGCACAGGGGCCCCATGACTTAAGCCTGCACTCTCCAGCTTTACAACCCCAGGACCAGTGCACTTGCACAGCTACATCCTCCCTGGCCACAAGGCACCCAAGTTCACAACCATCAGCATCACATCGCCAAACTGTATACATACCTGCCCTGAAACAAATCTACACACTGAGTGCCCCATGCTGTGTCCTGCTCACTGCTGTACAACCATCCCACAAACACAAGGCCTTAGACTACTGAAAGAAATCAACTCCCCAAATAAGTCAATCAAGAAAGTTACATGCCAGGAAGACAGCAGAAGATCACTGAGCATATCACAATGCAGACAGAGATCCTCTGCCTAATGAACAAATTAGAACACCAGAAGAGACACAGATATTGGAACAACAATGCAAAGATATTCATATGACTCTACTTAATAAAATAAGAAGGATAGCAAATGACCTAAAGTAGATCAAGAAGACAGAGAAGAGCATAAAGAGGAATGTGGAAGAATAAATAGAAAAACAGCAGATATCACAAATATTAAAGACTCTGTTGACCAAATAAAAAACATACTGGAGGCACACAACATTACATTTGAAGAGACAGAAGAAAGAACAAGTGCTATAGAGGACAAGATAATTGATTTCAAAGACTCAAAACAGCAAATGGCAAAAAAAGATGGAAAAAAATTGAACCGGAACTGGGGGAAATGATAGACCAAACAAAGCATACAAATATAAGACTGATTGGTGTCCCAGAATGAGAAGAGAGAAGTAAAGGGATAGGAAGAGTAGTCAAGGATATAATGGAGGAAAACTTTCCAACCCTAATAAAGAACATAAATATATAATTCAAAGAAGCCAACAAACACCAAACAGAGTAAATCCAAATTTCTGGTTGTCCTTACTAACAAGTATTGTGAAAAAAAACATTTGCCAGATCAATAGCTGCATGCCAGGTACGAGGGGATGTATTGCTTTGCTCAAGCAATGATATCCCATCTGAAACAACAGCTGCAATTGGAGTTATCACCTGGTTGAGCTTACGATGATCCACTGTCATCCTCCAAGACCTATCTGTTTTCTACACAGGCCAAATAGGATAGTTGAATGGGGATGTAGTGGGAATGACCAGCCCGGCATCCTTCAAGTCTGAAGAGTGACAGTAATCTCTGAAATCCCTTCAGGGATCCAGTATTACTTCTGATTTACTATTTTGCTATGTAGTGTAGTTCTAGTGAGTTCCACTTTACCTTTCCCACCAGAAAAGCCCTCACTGCACAAGTCAGAGCCAACGTGGGGATTCGGCCAGTTGCTCAGTATTTTTATTCCAATTATCCATCCTGGAACTGGGGAAATTACTACAGAATGGGTCTGGGGGTCCACTGGACTCACTGGGAGGCAGACCTAAGATAAAACTCCGTTGATCACCTGGTCTACCTAAACCCCAACACTAGCTGGTGGACCAGAGTGACTTTTTGGGTCCCCTGGAATTAATGTCACTTCTGAACCAGTGTCTAATAATCCCCGAAATATCTGATTATTTCCTTTTCCCCAGTGCACCATTGCCCTTGTCAAAGGCCATCAGCATCCTTGGGGAAGGCTTCCAGGAAGATTATTAGCATAAATTTCTGGCAGTGTAACAGGTTTCTCCCCCAAAGAGACCTGGCCTCCCTTTCATTCAAGGGGCTCTGGGTCTATAAATTGTCTTAAGTCTGGAAATTGACTAAGAGGCCGTGACTCTATGATTTTGTAATTCATGTTAGACTTCTGTTCACTTGACCTAGAACTCTTTTGTTTATGCAGCTCGAACAAGAATTTTTTAGACTGCCCATCTATTGTATTCCTATGTAGCCCATGATTTACTAGCCAACACCACAAATTTCAGTGGATCAGATTGCTCTGATTACTGCTTTGAGTCTGCTGTCTTTTGGAATAGCCACATCCACCCTGTCTTTGGTGATTACGTGCTGCCACCTGGCTTCTGCCAACTCAGCGTACCATAATCTGCAATTGTGTTTAAGGATTCCAACTCAGTGACAGCAGTTCTCACAGTAATATCTGACCTACAGAGAAGTGCAACTACAGTGCTCTTCAGGGATGATGGTGCTCATCTCACAATTTTTTTCTCACTCCTCAGGTAAAAGGTGCATCCTCCAGGAATTCCTGGGGTGTAAGAGCATGCTTTGCATGATAAATGCACTATAACATTCCAGTCCTTCTAAGCCTCTGGATACCCTCATCTACATTATGCCAGGGCAGCTCTGGCATTTCAACCTCAGGTAATATTGGCCCCCTTTTGATCCGTGTTTCAGCCAACCATCCAAACAAACTGTTAATCCTTTTCTAACCCCTCAAGTTATTACACTGAATGCAGAATCTCTGGATATTGGGCCCATATCGGGGTTTCAGCCTTATATTCTTCCCATCATTGTCCCACACCCTTAAAATCCATTGCCACACATATTCCCCTGATTTCTGTCTATATAAATTGGAAAACTCACACAGTTCTTTTGAAGTGGAATGTACCTCCTCATGTGTGATACTTTGTATTTCACCTTTAGGGGCCTGTTGGGACTTTAGCCTAGTTATAGGTCTGGAAGAAATTAGGGTTGGTGGGGGTGCATCATGAAAAGAATTAGAAATAACTTCGAAGCCATTTGTTTCAGAGCTTTCATTTGAAGTTTCCTCTGGTGAAACAGGATTAATCACTCTAGGGCTAATCCCTTCAGGGGGAGTTTGGGTGGCCAACTCTTCAAGGCAGGCTGGAGGTGGGGCTGTTAGGTCCTCAGGGCAAACTATTACAGGGTTATCTAGAAAGTGTTCAGCATAACCTAGGGTTTTAACCACGCCCCCAACATCATTATCAATCTATATGTCGCCATCCCATTTTTCAAGGTCCCACTCCTTTCCAATCAATGCCTTCACTTTAATTGCAGACACCATGCAAGATTGAGATTTCAGCTTACATTGCAAAGGTGCTACCCTAATAAAAAGATTCTGAGTGTGATTTTCAGAGATCTCCAGTCTATGGGTTCAGGAAATAAGATTTTCCTTCAGGACACTCATAAAAATGTTTACATCTGTCAAATGGCACTTAAGCTTCTCATTTGAAGCCTTAAGCCCATGCCTTTCACTCCTTAGTGTATCCAGCATATCTAACAAAAACAAGCCAGCATCTGTAAACCTCCTATTTCCACAAAACTCCATAAAGGTATCAAAAACATTGTCCCCCAGAGCCTGGCTTTGTACAAGTAAAGCATTAGAAGAATTGAACGGTAATATTTGTTTATCTCTTCTGATTTATTGGCAGTGTCATTCTGATTATGGGAATCACAGTCTTCAGTGCCTTTGAGTCCAGTCAGAATAGAAAACTATTCATAAAATTCATTTTTAAATTTATGTTTCTTGAGAGCCACTCCTGGTAACAAGTTGTATTAGTTACCATTCTCTAGAGAAACAGAATCAACAGGATATATCCATAAATACAAAATTTATGAAATTATCTCACATAACCATGGAAACGTAGAATCCACAATCCATAGGAATGGCTAAGAAGCTGATGATTCCGACTGAGGATCAGGAAGAACTCCACAGGAGATGCTTGCCAGCTGAAGCAGGAAGAGAGCCTATCTCTTCTGAATCCTCCTTAAAAGGCTTACAGTGATTAGATCAAGTTTCACTCATTGCAGAAGACACTAACCCTGACTGATTACAAATGTAATCAGTTGTTGATGCAGCTGACATGATCGTGATTCATTCTATGATATGTCCTCATCACTTCAGACAGGCCAGGAATTGCCCAACCAGACAAACAGGTACAACCACCTGGTCAAATTGACGCATGAAACTGAAAATGACAAGGGGTATAGGGGGAAATCTAAAAATGCGTGCTATGGTCATTAGTTAACAGGCAGCTACCAACATTACTATAGCACAACCACAGTCAGCTAATTTGGGGGATGGGGACAAGAGTTAAGAGGAAGTTTTTCTGGTTGTTCTTGTCGTTTTGGGAGGTCATGGCCAAGGAATCGAATCCAGGTCTCCCACATGGGACACAAGAATTCTACCACTGAACTACACTTGCATACCCCAAGGGTAGTTTTGATTTGATAGTTTATCATGTTATGTTTTTCTGTTCTTCGTTGTTAGGGCCCAATGAACATTGACAAAAATTGAGAGTGCTGCTGCTTGTACAACCAAGCAAGGATAGTATAAGACATGATTTGTATATTTGGAACATTATCCATGATGCCCAGCAGATGGCGGGAGCTGAAGGGTTCAATGACTGAGAAGCAGAATGGTGAACTGTGATACGTTTATATGATGGAATATGGTGCCTCTAGAAAAAGATATCTTGAGGCACACAGCAAGCTGAAGAAATCTCGGGGACTGGTGTTGTACAAAATAAGGTAAATACAAAAGAACAAATATGTAAAGAACTCTTTCAGAAAATACTTATATGAAAATCAGAGCCTTGATTGTAAGACCTTCTAGCAGCCACACTTAGTGAAGTTGTAAGTGTATTTCTAGATTCTGAGACACTGAGCTGTGTGTGGGTCAACTGGCATTTCCCTGCAAGTTGCAGTGACTGTGCGACACCTAAGACCCAGAAATGGAGTGCTGCAGCCTTGAAAATCAGCATAGCTCCCTAAAATGACAAAATAATCAAGAAAGTGATCAGGCCTAAATTAGAGTTAAAAAAATGGAGACAACTGGTAAATCATGGTACAGTTTAAAAGATGATAGTGCATATAATCTAAATCTTCAGCTACAAAAGGAGACCAAATGCAGAGAGTTTTATTATGTCTAGAACAAAAATATTGTGTAATGAAAATGTAAATCAACCTGTCTGGATAGTTCATTTAAGCAAACCAAACTCCTGGAGCCTAGAAAATGAAGGAGACCATGAAATTCTGTAAAGCTTAATATAATACCTGGATATATCTCAGATTATGCTTGGCTGATAATTTAAAAGTATTGGTAGAGTCCCTGGAGGGTCCAAAGGATAAAAAAATGGAACTTTTAAACTTTCCCATCTGGGAAACCGTGGGTACTCTCTCAAACATTGGGAACTCTCAAGAAAATAGGACAATCCCCAGAATTTCGGGTTTGCCCTTACGAAACTTATTTCTGTAGTGAAAGGACGACTACCTATCAAGAGGCCTAAGAGATTTTTCAAGGAAACCTCTTTTGTTGCTCAGCTGTGGCTTCTTTCTGAGCCCAACTCTGAAGGAAAACCGTTACCCTTCCCCCTACATGTGGGACATGACACCCAGGGGCAAAAGTCTCCCTGACAACGTGGGGCATGATTCCTGGTGAAGAGCATGGCCCTGGCATATTGGGATTGGCACCACTTACCCGACCAAAAGGAGGAAAAGAAGCAAAATAAAATAAAGCCTCATGGCGAATGGAAATCAATAGTGTCAAAAGGCTATTTTGGAGGGGACACTTATGCAAGCCTGAGTTAGATAGTGCTAATTGCAATGCTTTACTAAATCCCAACTAACATCACCTCTGTTAAATCTGAAAAACACCTAGGACTCAAACTGAGACTCTATAAAAGTTTCATGCACTAAGTTTGCTTTGTTGAAACCTGTAATTCCAAAACGGTTCCTAGGACAAATAATTCCTGAAACTGAGAGGGGCCAGCCTCTGTAAGATTATGAACTCATTACATTTCTCTATCCTTTACTCCTGACACCCCTTCACAACAAGAATAATTCAGAATGGGCATTGCCTAAAGATTCCTATAGATTGGGAGAAGAATCAGAGGAGAAGGAGGACTTATAATAGAGAAAATAGGATTTGACAACTCAGTATGAATGCTGAATCTTTATATTGACACTTCTTTTAATCTCCAGTGTTTTGGACCAGCTAGATAGAAGGAAAAATCTAAAACAGTAGAATGGAAAAATTAACAATCTGTGAAATCTATTGAAACGAGTTTTGAAAATTGTTCATTTTTTTCTTTATATATTTTACATTTCACAATTAAAAAAATTTAAGAATTTACAAATTTTGAGGTATGATAAATCTGACACCTCGCCTCCAATTTTTAAAGGCAAACATAGGGAAGAGACAGTTAAAATGTCAAGAGTTTACAGAAGCCATTACAGTATCTTCTCGCCAGATTTTGGTGACTGCTGCAACTTTTCATAATCTTTCTTGGTCTCCTAATTCTTTTTTACCAGTCCACCTGTTGAAAACCCATGGTTTTGAGTGAAAGTTTATTCTCTGCCATTAGAAACTATTCTGAATGGATGAAGGGGTAAGGGACATGCAGATTTCTTCTTATTTCTTATTCTACACTAAAAACAGCTTCAAGTAAACTTTTTGATAAAAATGTATAATAAACTAATACAACAGCTGGCAGTTAAAATTAACTGTAAAATGTCTGAAACTTTCAAGGAAGCCCTGTATCTCTGAACAGACCTGGTTTGGAACATTTGACTTGGAGCCATGTGAATATTTCACACAAAGAAAATGTCAACCAAACGTTTCAATGCTTTTCTTCCAGGAAGATGGCTGATTAGAGGAGCTCAAGATGAGCCCTGCTCCATGGAAGAGTTTGAGAAGGGACAGGAGTGCGACTCCGCTGGTGATTCAGGAGTGCAGCTGACCTGGAAGAGCTTCTGCACCACCTGGGGCAGCCCTGGCTGCAGAGTCCGAGGAACTGAGATGCAGAAAGCTGGAGGTTGGTGCGAAGATGTGGAGCCCATGGGAGTGCATGGACGGAACCAAGGGACTAGGGAGTAAGCCAGGCTGCATTCCTTGGGTGTGCTCCTCTCACCAGCACAGACCCATGACTGGTGACTCACCCCACACCCCATGCACCCAACCCTATCACCCGCTCCCATTTCTTGCACTCCAGATGCCCCCACCGCACCACACACCAGTGCACATAAATTCCCCTCACCCCAACCCAAAGTGCAGCCCAACACACCTCTCTTGCATGCCTCCTGAGCACTGAATCCCACTCCCTGTTCCTTGAAGTTTGTTGCCAGTGCTTAAAAGTTGCCAGCACCAACATCCATACCTAGGCTACACCCGACCACCACTCATAGTGTCTGACAGCCTCACCACAACCTGCCTGAGCTCTGTGCATTTGTTTATGGCACTCTCAGATAGACACATGCACCCAGGTCCCCAATCACATCATTCAGGTCTGGGAACCACACTTTACAGCAATCCTAGAACTGCACATGTGCACAGCTCTCAGCTTCACTTCTCTCAGAAAGTTCTGACCTGTGCAGCTGGGTCACATCTGCCCCCAATCCTCACAGGAGTAAAGCTAACCTGCTGACAAAGGTCTCTGCCTGTGCACAAGGGGCCCTATGCCTTAGTCCAGCACTTACCAGGTTTACACCCCAGCACGGTGAAAATGCACAGCTACATCCTCCCTGGCTGCAAGTTGCCCATGTTGACAAGCATCAGCATAATGTCCCCAAACTGCAACCATACCTGCTCTGAAACAAATCTCCACACTGAGTGTCCCATGCTGTGTCGTGCTCCCTGCTGTACAACCATCCCACAAACACAAGGCCTTAGACTACTGAAAGAAATCAACTCCCCAAATAAGTAAATCAACATAGTTACATGCCAGGAAGACAGCAGAAGATCACTGAGCATATCACAATGCAGACAGATATCGCCTGCCTAATGAAAAAATTAGAACAGCAGAAGAGACACAGACGTTGGAACAACTAAGCAAAGATATTCATATGAATCTACTTAATAAAATAAGAGGGATAGCAAATAACCTAAAGGAGATCAAGTATAACGAGGAAAGCATGAAGAGGAACTTGAAAGAATAAATAGAAAAACAGCAGATATAACAGATATTAAAGACTCTGTTCACCAAACAAAAAACATACTGGAGGTACACAACACTACATTTGAAGAGACAGAAGAAAGGACAAGTGAAATAGAGGACAGAATAATTGATTTCAAAGACTCAAAAGAGCAAATGGCAAAAAAGATGGAAAAAATTGAAATGGAACTCAGGGAAATGATAGACCAAACAAAGTATACAAATATAAGCCTGATTGGTGTCCCAGAATGTGAAGAGAGAATTAAAGGGCTAGGAAGAGTAGTCAAGGATATAAAGGGGGAAAACTCCCCACTCCTCATAAAGGACATAAATATATAAGTCAAAGAAGCCCAACAAACTCCAAACAGAATAAATACAAATTGGCCTTCTGTAAGGCACATACTAATCAGCCTGTCAAATGTTGAAAAGCTGAAAGTGGCAAGAGAAAAACAATCTGCTATATACAAGGGGAACCAAAATAGACGGAGTTCAGACTCCCCAAGTAGCACCCTGGAGTTGAGAAGGCAGTGGTATGATATAGTCAAGGTCCTGAAAGAGAAAGACTTCCAGGAAAGAATTCTATACCCAGACAAATCATACTTTAAAACTGAGTGAGAGATTAAAGTTTACACAGACAAAGAGGTCCTGAAAGAATTTCTCAACAAGAGAGCAGCCCTACAAGAAAAATTTAAAGGGGCTCAGCCAGCTGAAAAAAAGACAGGAGATGGAGATCTACAGGAGGGAATAGAATTGAAGAGCACCACTAATGGTAATTAAAATAATACAAAAGGATGATAGAAAGGAATACATACATCTGAGAACCAAAATAAATAATATAAGATGGTGGAATCATGATATGCCTTTTCAGTAATACCTTTGACTGCTAATAGACTAAAATTACCAATTAAAAGATACAGATTGACAAAATGGATTAGGAAACATAACCCAGCTATATGCTACTTCTAAGACTCTCATCGTAGACACATGGATAAAACACTGATTGAAAGTAAAAAGATGGAAAAGATTTTCCACGCATGTTGTAAGCAAAAGAAAGCAGGAGTATCTATACTAATATCAGACAAAGTAGACTGTAAATGTAAAGACATCATAAGAGACAAAGAAGAACACTATATACTAATTAAAGGGTCAATTCAGCAAGGAGACATAACAATCAGAAATGTTTATGCCCCCATTCAAGGAGCTCCAAAGTACATGAGACAGGCATTGGCAAAACTGGAGGGAGTGATAGACGTTTCAACAATAAAAGTGGGAAACTTCAATACACCACTCACCTCAATAGATAGAACAATCAGAAAGAAGACCAACAAGGAAATAGAGAAGTTAAATATCTTGATAAATGAATTAGACCTAACAGACATATATAGGTTATTGTACCTCAAAGCACAAGCATATACATTGGTCTCTAGTGATAATGGAACATTTCCAGTATAGGTCATATGCTGGGGCACAAAATATTTCTTTATCAATTTAAAAACACTGAAATTATTCAGAGCACTTTCTCTGATCACAATGGGATGAAGCCTGATCTCAATAACCACTAAAGAACGAGAGCATTCACAAATATATGGAGTTCAAAAACACACCCTTTAACAATGAGTGGGTTAAAGAAGAAATTGCTAGAGAAAGCAGTAGCTATCTGGAGATGAATGAAAATGAAATTACTACTTATCAGAACTTATGGGATGTGGCAAAGGCCTATGCTGAGAGGGAAATTTATTGCCCTAAATGCCTATATTAAAAAACAAGACAGAGAAGAAATCGAGGACTTAAGAGCAAACCTCAAGGAACTTGAGAAAGTACAGTAAACTAACCCCAAAGCAAATACAAGAAGAGAAATAACAAAGTAAAGCAGAGATAAATGAATAGGGGAACAAAAGAAGAATAAAAAGAGTCAATAAAACCAAAAGTTGGTTCTTTGAGAAAATCAAAAAAATCGATGGGCCATTAGCAAGACTGACAAAGAGAAAAAGAGAGGGATGGAAGTAAACAAAACTAGAAATGAGACGGGTACATTACCACAACTCTAAAGAAATAAAAGAAATCATAAGATGACACTATGAAGAACTGTATGCACATATATAGATGAAATACATAGATGAAACCATATGCAAATATATTAGATGAAATGGACAAATTCCTGTAAGCACACAAACAATCTATATTGACTCAGGAAGAAATAGAAGATCTCAACAAACCAAACACAGAGAAAGAGACCAGACAGAAGACCAACATGTCATCATCAAATCTATGGTCAACTCATTTTGACAAGGCCCCCAAATCCACTGAACTGGGACAAAACAGTCTTTTAAATAATTAGGCACAGAAGAACTGGATATCAATAGCCAAAAGAATGAAAGAGGACTCCTATCTTACACCTTACACAAAATGAAAATGTAAGAAATAGCACCATAAAGTTTCTAGAAGAAAATGCAGGGACACATCTTCAAGACTAAGTAATAGGAAGTAGCTTCCTAAACTTTATACCCAAAGCACAGGCAGCAAAAGAAAAAATAGACAAATGGGAATTCCTCACAATCGAATGCTACTGCACCTCAAAACACTTTTTCAAAAACGTGAAGAGGAAGCCAACTCAATGAGAGAAAATATTGGGAAAATACATATTGGACAAAAATTTGATTTCCTGTATATACAAAGAAAGCATACAACTCAACAACAAAAGAAGAAACAGCCCAATCACAAAATGGGCTAAAGATATGAATAGGCATTTTTCTGAAGAGCATATACAGATGGCTCACAAGCCCATGGAGATGCTCATTTTCATTGGCTATAAGGGAAATGCAGATCAAGACTACAATGAGACACCAACTCCTACCTCAAGAATGGTTGCTATTAAACAAATAGGAATCTGTAAATTTTGCAGAGGATATGGAGTAACTGGGACAATTATGCACTAATGGTGCAGACACTAGGGAAAACTGTTTGGTAGTTCCTTAGGAAACTGAATATCAAATTGCCCAATGATCCATCAATAGCACTACTTGGTATATACCCAGAAGAGCTGAAAGCAATGACAGAGGCAGATGTTTCGACATTGATGTTCATAGCAGCATTATATACATTGGCCAAAATACGGATCAAACCAAATGTCCATCAACAGATGAGTGGAATATTATGCAGCGGTAAGACAAAATGACATCCTGAAGCACATGACAAGATGGATGAGCCCTGAGGACATAATGAAGAGTGAAAGCAGCCAGACACAAATGATAAATAATGTATGAGTCCACTTTTATGACCAGCATTAAGGTATAATCAGAGAGTTATAATACAGAATAGCTAGAAACTGTATAAAAACTTACAAAAGAATAAGAATGATATGGTCACCTTTAGAAAATGCTCGTAAGATAACAGGGGCCTAGACTGTAAGCTTTTAGAGCAGACACATTAAGTCCAGAGTGGTGATAACTATTTACCGATTTTGAAAGGCTGTTTTGTATATATAACCTGATATTCAGAGATAAGAATGAACCCTAACTGCTTGGGGTTAAAGTAATTCAGAATATAGGGGTAAGAAAGACAGTGTCTATATTTTAGAACCACCCATACTCTTGGAGACAAATGAAGAAAGGTTTATTAC
>PVIY010040631.1:0-22226 GCA_004026745.1 Myrmecophaga tridactyla | reverse complement strand
GTCTGTGCTGCTTCGCGCGGGCGGGGGGCGGGGCCGAGACGGGTGGGGCGGGGCCGGACCTAGAGTAGGCGGGGCCTGAGCGGGGCGGGGCCGGGCGAGCGGCCCTAGGCTGAGTGTCCCGGCGGCGGGCGGCGGGCTACCGGGAGCGGGCGCGGCGGCGGCTGGGCCGGGGCGGGAGCAGCATGGATTGGGGCACCGAGCTGTGGGTGAGTCCGATCGGCCCTGCCCCAAGTTCCCCCTTCCTAGGCCCCCCCCCTTGCCACCGCCGTGCCGGGGAGGGAGGTTCCGCGCCTTCACGTCTACTGACCCCTGGGTGCCCGCCCTGCGCCCACTCTCCGAGTTTAGCTTCAGGACGTCGGGCGCGGGAGTGCGGGGGACGGGCGATCTTGTAGCAGCGGCGTGGGGGAAACTGAGGCACCGGGTTCAGTGAGGCGGCCAGATGAAGTTCCTGGGACCAGGCCGGGGCGGCCGGGAGAGGTCACCTATTTTGAGCTCGCTGGCCCGGCGGGCGGCTTATCTTACGGCCCCTGGGTCCTTGCCCGCCGCCCGCCTGTCCGGCTGGGGGCGGGGGAGGGGGCCCTCTGGCCGCCCTCTCCCCCACGTGGGACCCAGAAGTCCGGACCGCCCTTTCTGTCGTCTTTATTCACTCTGGAGGCTTGGGGACGTGCTTTGGGGGGAGTGGGGGAAGGGGCTGTGAGTCTCGGCCCCAGCCCCCTCCCCCAGCCCGCCTCAGGCGCAGGGCGGGGCCGCCCCTTGGCTGCCTCTAACCTCAGCCTTGGAAGCCCCAGAAATTTCCCTCTATCCTGGCCCCGACCTCTGACCCCTCCCCTTTCTGGGGGCGGTGGCGTTCTTGGGTTTCTGGATGCAATGGAGTAAGTAGCCAGCTAGCCCACCCACCCCCGAACTAGGATTTTTTTTTTTTTGGAGTTCGTAGGGGAAACTGAGTCACGCATTGGGGAGGTCTTCAAGAAACATGGCGACCCGTGGACCTTGTGCTTGCTCCCTGGCTATTCTGGGGCCCCCCAAGTTGCGGGGAGCCCTGCCTGGCTGGCCCTGACTCACGCCGGGCCGGCCGGATTTTCCGGAATCTGGGGGGGATTAGGGGAGTCGGGGCAGGGGTTGCGGCCCTGCCCCATTCCACACCCGTCTTGGCGGTCCCGGGACAACTACCCTGTCGTCCGGCTGGGGCCCCGCCCCTGTTCCCCGGCCCTTCCCGGGAAGAGGAGGGGGTTCCCGCCGGTTTCCTGCCTCCCCCCGCGCCGTGCCGGGGCGGGGCCGGGAAGCCACTCCTCCTCGGAACTCTGAGCCTTGGGGCTCTAGCGGCCCCTGGCAGCCCGGCCGCGGGGTCCCCAAGATCGTGAACACCCCACCCCAATCCGCCAGGATCAGTTTGAGGTGCTCGAGCGTCACACGCAATGGGGACTAGACCTGCTGGACAGATACGTGAAGTTCGTGAAGGAGCGGACCGAGGTGGAGCAGGCTTATGCCAAGCAGCTGCGGTGAGACCTAGGGTTGACCAGCCCTGGGCCTGGGGGTGAGGGGGGAGCTTGTGGGGGGTGGGGACTGAGAGCTCAGCTTTCCTGCTTCTCTCTCTTTAGGAACCTGGTGAAAAAATACCTGCCCAAAAGACCAGCCAAGGATGACCCTGAATCCAAGTAAGGATGGGGAGGGCATGTGAAACTTGACTTGGGGGTTAGTTCTCCTTTGTCAGCTGGGCCACTCCAGACTCAACCTCTCCCCTCAGTTTCCACTTCAAGGCAAGGGCATGGAGGCTGAATCTAGATGGCTGGGTATGGACTTCTGGGTCCACTACTTGGTAGCCTACGGAATTTGGGCAAGTGACTCATGCTCTCTGCTTTTGTTTTGCTCACTTGCTAACGGTGGAGGCAATTAATGAATGACTTTGGGCAGGTGGTTTAAGTTTCGTGCCTCTGTCTTTCTCATCTATGAAATAG
Source organism: Myrmecophaga tridactyla (assembly GCA_004026745.1). Taxonomy (NCBI): domain Eukaryota; kingdom Metazoa; phylum Chordata; class Mammalia; order Pilosa; family Myrmecophagidae; genus Myrmecophaga; species Myrmecophaga tridactyla. The sequence continues at coordinate 20,271 of PVIY010040631.1, read as the reverse complement.
GATTGAGAATGACCGTACCTAACCCAAAGGGCTTGTGTTTAAAATACCGCCTGGCCTTTAATAAGTGTTCTGCAAGCACTTGACTTTATTATAATAGAGTCTCCAATCCCGAAATTCAAAAAGCTCTAGAAATCCAGAGTTTTTTGTAACTTGTTTGGCAGCAAACTCTGGTGTGAAGTGACTTGATATGACCGTTACTCTTGATTTTATCTCAGTTTAGTGTGACTATGGTACCTCTTACTGCAAAGGTATTTACGGCAATCAATTACAGGACGTTGCCCCCGACCCTACTTTTATACCATAAAAGATGGTATAAGCATCGTATCCCCTTTCCAAAATCCAAAAAAAATTCTGAGTTTCAAAATGCATCTGATCCAGGGATTATGGACCAGAGTTATCATTGCTCCTGGGATGAATGTTTTGGGGCTTCCCATTTCCCATCTGGATGTGGGTCCGGGGGTGGGGGGTGGGGGTGACGCCTGGCTCCCTGCCCCCACCCCACCCCAGGTTCAGCCAGCAGCAGTCCTTCGTACAGATTCTGCAGGAGGTCAACGACTTTGCAGGGCAGCGGGAGCTGGTTGCTGAGAACCTCAGTGTCCGCGTGTGCCTTGAGTTGGCCAAGTACTCACAGGAGATGAAGCAGGAGAGGAAGATGGTGAGTGAGCCCCTCCCTGGGTCTTCCCGTGGGCTCCTGCTGGAACTGGGTTGAGCCTTATTTGCCCTCTTTCCCTAGCATTTCCAAGAAGGACGCCGGGCCCAGCAGCAGCTGGAAAATGGCTTCAAACAGCTGGAGAATGTGAGTTTTCAAAGATGGAGGGTGGCTTTGGCCTAAAGGAGCAGCATGAAATTTGTTGATCTACAGAGCCACTCCCTATGTCTGGCCTGAATCCCCCATTCCCCAGTGGGCTCCTGATATGCCCACTGCCCCCAACTTGCTAAGTACCTTCCCACCAGTCCCTGAATCTTGGTTTCCTACCACCTCTCTTGGGGAAGGGCCCCTTTATTCTGGTTCTTTCTCCTACACAGAGCAAGCGTAAGTTTGAACGGGACTGCCGAGAGGCTGAGAAGGCAGCCCAGACTGCTGAGCGACTAGACCAGGACATCAATGCCACCAAGGCGGATGTGGAGAAGGTTTGTGTGGGGTCTGGGACAGGCCTGGGGATTGGGGTGGGGCAGGGCCAGAGCCTGACAGCCACCCTGGTTCTGACCAATACTCCTCAGGCCAAGCAGCAAGCCCATCTTCGGAGTCACATGGCAGAGGAAAGCAAAAACGAGTACGCAGCCCAACTCCAGCGCTTCAATCGAGACCAGGCCCATTTCTATTTTTCCCAGATGCCCCAGATACTTGATGTGAGTGCTCAAAGTCCCCAGCCCCACCTTTCCCAGCCAGAACCCAAAAGTCAGCCAACTCCTACACACCTGTTAAAACCCCAGCTGCAATGACCCAATCCCTAGATTGAAAGGGAATTTGAAACGTATAGACACAGTGATCTCTGCCTTTGCTCAAGCTGTTCTTTCTTCCAAGAGATACCTTTCTTTCCTTTTGAAACTCCTATTCATTCTTCTGAGCCCAGTTGAACAACCTGTCTGCTGAAAAAGTCTCACATTTCCCCGCTTCTGTATCAGTAGCCTCATACTCCATCCCCTGTCCCAGTCCTAGGGCTGAGAGTGACTGTTCTGGGTCTACCTAGTCTTGGCTTGCATTGTCCCCTCTTTTGAGAAGACTTTCTTAACTTCCTAATCCCCCAGCCCTGCATCTTTCCTCCAAGCACATGGGCTGGAATGCCTGTGTCCATTTGTCTTTCCCACTAGATTGGGCTTGAGGCTGGGTCCACGGTAGATGGCCATGGTGTTTACAGAGTAAATCACTCTGCTGTTGTGCCCTCCACTAGCACCCCTGAACTTTCCCTTTGCCCCCCAACCCTGCAGAAGCTGCAGGACATGGATGAACGTCGGGCGACCCACCTGGGAGCTGGATATGGGCTCCTGTCAGAGGCTGAGCTGCAGGTGGTGCCCATTATTGCCAAGTGCTTGGAAGGCATGAAGGTGGCGGCGGAAGCGGTGGACGCCAAGAATGTGCGTGCTTGCTGGATCCTGGTCCACAGGCTGGGGGTGGGTGGATCCCTGAAGTCGGGGCGCCCAGTCTCACCCCTGACTGCCCACCACTGTCCCCTCCCTCAGGACTCCCAGGTCCTCATAGAGCTGCACAAGTCTGGCTTCGCCCGCCCGGGCGACGTGGAATTTGAGGACTTTAGCCAGCCCATGAACCGTGTGCCATCGGACAGCAGCCTGGGCACCCCCTCGGACGGACGACCTGAGCTCCGTGGCCCGGGACGCAGCAGCCGTGCCAAGCGCTGGCCCTTTGGCAAGAAGAACAAGGTGGGGGCCAGGGCCCTTGGGTGGGGGGTGTACATGGGGACAGTGGGGCCCCCACTGAGTCAACCGCAGCCACTGGAACGCTGAGTCCTGGGCAGGAATTTTCCTCTTGGCTGCCGGCCCGGGCTGGAGGAAAAGGCAGGCAGGCGGATTGGCCTGGAAGTCCCCTGAGACCCGGGTAGGGGAGATGGGATGGGGAGGGGGGGAACTCGGGTGTCTGTCTGCTGCTTCACGGGATACTGGGAGAAGACCTGCTTGTAGAATTTGGGGCTGGACTGAGGGTTAGAGACTGGCCCCAGGGAAACCTCCTTCCACCCCATCCTAAGTCTCTCTCCATCCCATTAATGGGTTTCTGGGTCCCGCTCCTCAGGCCCCTTTTTCTTGGACTTTTTGGCTTTTAAAATCAGAGCATACATTTGACACTCTGGGTTGATACTTTAGACAAGGCCCCTCTCCCTCAGTTTATTACTTGTTTCCTGGTTTATACTTTTGATCCCTCTCGATTTATACTTTGATATCCGTTCTCAACTTACACATCCTACCTACCCCCTAACTTAAACCTTTGACTCCCCAGCTGTAACATCTCTCATTTCCTGCCTTTCACCCCTCTCTTGGCTTGTCCTTTGACCTGTGCCCCCACCTATGCAAGACCCTGGTTCCTGTATTTACATCTTTCTTCTACCTTCTAGGCTGTGAGCCCAGAAAGCTGGGGGTGGGCGTGGGGTGAGGATGGGATAGCAAATACACGGGATTTGGGTGATTCGGTATAGGGAGGGGTCTGGCCTTCTCGCTCACAGTCTAGCACCCTCCCCAGACCCTCCTAGATTTTTGTGTTGCTCTGGCATGCATTCTCCGCGTGTGATTGTGCATCTCCAGTTGTGGTTTTCTTACTGTGTTTTTTTTGTTGTTGTTTGTTTGTTTTTCCTTTCTCCATTTTGTTTTTTCTCCTCTCTCTCTGCGACCGCCCACCGGTCCTTGTTCTCTCTATGTCCTCCTACCCGTCCCCCTGCCCCACCTCCTCCCCGGCCTCCGCCGGTAGCCACGCCCCCTATCCCTCTCCTGGCTGGGGGGCCCCTTGCCCTCGGCATTGCCTAATGGACCCCCGTCCCCCCACTCCGGCCGCGACCCCTTGGCCATACTGAGCGAGATCAGTAAGTCGGTCAAACCGCGGCTAGCATCCTTCCGCAGCTTCCGAGGCAGCCGTGGGGTAAGTGAGGCCTCCGAGGAGGAGGCGGCCGCCCTCGCCTGCCCAGCGGCTGGGTGGCGGGACCCTGGGCTCGCTTCCTGCCCGCCGGCCAGGCCCTTGATGCCCACTGCCCAACCTGGACCTGCTTTGCTCTGTGCATGGCCTGGCCCTCCTGGATGGGGAGGACGGTGGGCCTGGCGTGTCTTAGGAATACGCAGAGCCTGGACGCCATGATCCCAGCCTGGGTCTTCTTCCCACCTTGCAGACAGTGGTGACCGAGGATTTCAGCCACTTGCCCCCAGAGCAGCAGAAGAAGCGGCTTCAGCAACAGCTAGAGGACCGAAATCGGGAACTCCAGAAGGAAGTTGATCAGAGGTAAAGTCAGGGAGGCAGGCAAGGAACAGAGCAGAATAATAAGTTAATGAAATGTAAACGGGACCCAAAGATCTCTTCTTCCCTGTCAGCCCAGGTCCTGACAGTTCTACAAGTGATTCCTCCCACACTTTGAAAAAACAGTTAATTCCCATCTTATACAGACAAGTCATCCCAGCGAATGGAAAACAAAGAGTGAAAGCTGCCCAGATTGTTTAGGAGGCTGGTAGACTCTTGATTCCAAAATCAGTTAACAAGAATTCAACGAAATAAAATAATGGGCTCGTTTTATTTTATTTACGATCTTGGATGCGAAATCTCAGCCAAGCAAATCTAATGGTGTTTTACAAAATAACATATCACTATCAGTTGGATGTCACCACAGTAATGCAAAGATAGTTCAATATCAAAAACTATATGTCTAATTCACCATATTAGGTGGCTAAAAGAAAGGGGAGGGGGAACCTGTTTATTTAAATAAAACACTTAAAAATATCAAACACAAGAAACCTGCCAGATTAAAAAAAAAGAAAATCTTTTATCCCTCACTCTTTCCAAGCAAGAGCCTTTTCCCAGTCTGGTTACATAACAGGGATGACGTTTGCCACTTGTGAACAGACAGCCAAATTATATTTTGCCGTTTGCATAAAACCTCTTGTACAAAACGGCTTCCACCGGCATAAAGTTCCATCTGGAACTGTAAAGTTCCAGAGGCAATTTTGTAGGAGTTAACTCCGGCTCTGTCCCTGTGGTCCCAGGCAGCTTGCTTTGCCCCACGCTTCAGTTTCCTCAACCGTAACATGGATCACGCATTAGGACTGGAAGAAAATGGAGCCCAGGTCTGCTGTAATTCAAATGTCTGTGCTTGAGCCATTTTAGCATTTTTCTGAACTCTTAGCCACTCGACTATCTTGCTGCTTGCTTGCCTGCTTGGATGGAGTGAAGCCCATTATTTTTGACTTGTTAAATCCCATGGGACTTTTCTCTCATGGTTGCCTGTCTACTCCTTAGAGAAGCCTTGAAGAAAATGAAGGACGTGTATGAGAAGACACCCCAGATGGGGGACCCTGCCAGCCTGGAGCCCCGGATCACCGAAACCCTGAGCAACATCGAGCGGCTGAAATTGGAAGTGCAGAAGTATGAGGTAAGGGGAGGCCCGGTGGGGGGCCCCAGGGGAGGGGTGGGGGCCAGCGGACCAGGCTGAGTCATTGGTGGGTGTGTGTGTCTGTGTGGGGTGGGGTGGGGGACGGGGGTGTCGGGGCTCCAGCTGTTTCCCATCACAGCCTTGGGTGTGCACGAGTAACCTCAGGAAACCTCTGGGCCCCGAGTGGGCTCACCCTGGAGCCCTGCTCTGCAACCGACTGTGTGATTTGTTCCCCCCAACTCCCAGGCTTGGCTGGCAGAAGCTGAGAGCCGGGTACTGAGCAATCGGGGGGACAGCCTGGGCCGGCATACCAGGCCCCCAGACCCCCCAGCCAGCGCCCCACCAGACAGCAGCGACAACAGCTCCCAGGACAACAGAGAGAGGTGAGCGGGGGGTGCCGGCGGCAGGTGCCAGGACCCCAGGAGGTCAGGCTTACCTGCCATATTCTTCCCATCCAGCTCTGAAGAGCCCCCCCTAGAAGAGGGTCAGGAAGCACCCATCTATACAGAGTTTGATGAGGATTTTGAAGAAGAACTAGCATCCCCCATAGGACATTGTGTGGCAATCTATCACTTTGAAGGTGAGAATGGTTTGGGCAGGGAGGGGCGGGTAGCACATAAACTGCTTTGGTTCTGCTTCAATTCACAAAAGCAGACCTTGAGCCCACCTCTCCACCCCCCCCATCCCCCCACGCAGGGTCCAGCGAGGGCACCATCTCCATGGCCGAGGGCGAAAGCCTCAGCCTCATGGAAGAAGACAAGGGCGACGGCTGGACCCGGGTCCGCCGGAAACAGGGGGGTGAAGGCTACGTGCCCACCTCCTACCTCCAGGTCACCCTCAACTGAACCCTGCCGGAGACGGAAGGGTTGGGGGGCTGGGGGCTGTTGGCTGCTGCTTCTGGGCCACGGGGGGCCCCAGGACCTATGCACTTTATTTCTGCCCCCGTGGCTTCGGCTAAGACCTGTGTAACCTGCTGCCCCCCGCCCAGCCCCCCACCCCTCACCCCAAATGACCCGCTGTGCCTTCCAACACCGATGTACATACTCATGTTTCAAGTCTTTTCTTCCTGCCGCTCGGCTCGGGCCGTTTTGTTTTATATATATATATAAAAAAAAATTATATAAAGTCCTTGGAGTCTGTGCCTTATTATAGGATTTAGATACTGGGGCTAAAGTGGCCACCCTCCCTACAGGCCCACACAGGGAAGGAGGAAGGGGAGGTGCATTTGGACAGCTCTGGATCCCTGGGCAATGCCCCTTCCTGGGAGTTGGCTTAAGGTCAGTGGAGGTTTATCTGTGACATGTTGGTACATCTCACTGAGAACGGGTTAGGTACAGACTGAGTACCTCCTGGGTGCCAGGCATTTTCTACTCTCATGATCTCATTTAAACAATAAACTTTAATCCCCAAAACAACCTGTAAAAGTTTCACTGTTAAGGTGAAAGCAGGCCCAGAGAGGGCAAGCAACCTATTAGAAATCACACAGCTTTTCAAGGAATGGGAGGAGACTGAACTCTGGCCTTTGATGCCAGATCCACAAGTCTTCTTACCACTAAAAGCCTCATGTTCACCATTTGTGCTTTCGTAGGTGTCCCAGGTGTGCGTGTGTGTACGCCTGTGTTGCTAACCAGTGCCTCCAGGCACCTAGGTCTCCTAGGGTGGAGGAGGCTTAATGCTTCACCAGAATCCCTAGGCATTTTTAGAGGGGACAAGCCTGGCCTCCCCACTTGTGAGGCAGTAGTGGGGTCCCCACCACATGTAGCTGTGTGAGGGGCCTGGGGCCACTTCCTGGTCCCCATTGGAGTTCCTGGACGCATGGGTGTCCCAGGTGTGAAGAGGCTGCATTTTCAGCCATCAGGCTCCAAGCGCTGCGACAGGGCGCTGAGGACATGCTGGAACTTCTCGAGGCGCTCCGCCCGTGGGGCCCCAGCACCCCGACTCCCCCAGAGTAGCCTCCGCACAAAGCACGTGGTCAGGGCCTCCCTCAGCAATGGGTTTGGCCGGAATCCTGGGGGAAGGACCAGAGGGGCTGGCGGCAGAGCCCGGGAGGCCGCCTGGCTCCCGCCTGCACCTGCCCTTCCTCTAAGGACTTTGACCCAACAGGGATCTGAAGGCACTCTGCCCTAGGTAGGCAGGGCTACTGAGCAGGGTTAGTTGGGGGGGTTGGGGGTGGGGGCTGGCTGAGAGGCTCATTGGAGGTGTGTCTGGCAGGGTATGTGGGGGCGGGCTGTTCCAGGTGCAAAATGGGGCCCCACCTTAGGGGCAGTGTCTGGGGGTGGGGCTGCCCCGAGGGCGGGATTTGGGGGACCCGACTGCCCTGCCCATGCCGGGGCATGACTTGGGGTCAAGCTGGGCTAGGCTCTGGAGGGAAGGGAATGCTAAGGTTGCCTGTGCAGCAGGGGATGACCCAGGTAGAGGTCCGGAGACTGGGCATAAGAGAGGTGTGGCTCTGAACGCTGTAGGGACGCTGGTCCACCAGCTTGAAGGAATGCGTCATTTTGGAGGGATCTGGGCATTCTTGGAGAGTCGGGGTCTTTCAGAGGCGGGGCTAACTCGGCTGGGAAGGTGGGGTAAGACTACGTGGACGAAGTCCCGAGGGCGGGGCTGCTCCCTTGGGGACGGAGGGCCCTGATCTGTCAATTCTCGTGGTTGCTCGGGACGATCGGGTGCAAGGGAAAAATTCTCCGCGATGGGGAGGGTGGGTTCTCCGTGCGGGTGGAGCCGGCCCAGTTTGGGAGGTGCTGGTCCCTGGCCAGGATGGGGTGGGGAGGGGGCATTCGGTGAGAGCACGCGGGGTGTTCCTGAAGTCAGAACCCTCTAAGCGAGCGTGCAGAGGGGAACACACCTCGCAAGCGCCGCGCCGCCACCTCGCGGAATTTGGGCGCGTCCCGGGCCACCTGTCGCGCTCCTTGCAGGGTGCGCAGCAGCCGCTCACAGCTCTCGCCCAGAGGTCCCGGCGGGTCTTCGCCCTCCAGCAGGCGCACGGCGGGTGCCACGTGCGGCAGCGCCACCTCGCCGGGCTGGCAGGGTCCTGCGGAAGGGGAGGGGCTGGACGGGGCCAGGGGTGGAGGGCGGGGCCTTGGGCAGGGGCGGGGCGTGGGACAGAAGCAGGGGCGGGGCCTGGGGTGGAGGGTGGGGCCTGGGGCAGGGGCGGGGCGTGAGACCGAAGCAAGGGCGGGGCCTAGGCCTGGAATAGGTTCCTGACCGGAGTTGGGACACAGCGGCTACCCCGTCCCCTACCCTCACTCACTGGCGCCCTCGTCCAGAGCCCGCATCAGCGGCTTCAGCTCCTGCTCGAAGACTAGCGCGGCCTCCGTGTGGCTCCGTCGGAACTGGCGCCACGTGCGCTCCAACCGGGACACCTGGGCACGCGGAGGGAGCCCTGTGCCTGCCTCCGCCTCACTTGCACCCGGGCCGCCTCTCCATCCCGGTTCCCCACGCACCTGGGGCATGAGCAGGGCGTCCATGACCGCGGCCAGCCCCGGCAGGTCCCCCACCGCTCCTGGTCCTAGCGCCAGTGCCAGCTCCACTAGGCCTCTCAGCGCCGCCGCTCGCTCCTCCAGCGGCCCCGCGCAGCCCAGCACCGCCAGGGCCCCGGCCAGCGCCAGCGCCTCGTGCCTGCGGAGGTGGAGGGCAAGGGTCGGGAGGGGGGGCAGTGGGGCGGCTTGTAATTTGGGGGCGAGAAGGAATCGGAGGTGGGGCTGCCATCACCTCTCCTCCCGGGGGCATGATGAAGGCGAAAGAGATTTGGCGACTCTAGGTTCCAGGCGGCTAGCTGGCTCACCTCTCCAGCAGTTCCAACCTCAAGCGATGCCCATGGGGAAGCGTGAGCAGCTCCAGGCCCGAGACGAACCCCATGGCTTTCCGCTGAGCCCTGGTCACTCCCAGGAGACCTGCGGCCTGGAGGGAGGGTCAGGTGAGCAGAGGGAGCATGTTGGGGGGGAGGTGCCAGTGGGCCAGGCCTTGGGGTGGGGGTGGGGGAGGCCCATACAGGTAGACCCACCTGGCAGTCCACCAGCAGCAGGTGGAGGGCCGTGCTCCCAGGGTGGTGCTCCAGGAACAGGCTGCGGAGAATGCTCAGGACCCGGGGTTCCAGGGGCCTATTCTGTAGACCCAGCAAGCCGGAGGGGTTGTCAGGGGGGCAGAAAGAGACCTCAGCCTGTGGTCTCCTAAAACTGCTGTCCTCCCCGTCTTCCTCTTCGTGGGTTTCCCACCATGGGGTCTCCAGCTCGGGGCAGTCTCGGCCAGCGAGTGTTCCCTGGACACTGGGCACGCGGGGCACCAGCTCACAATACGTGGCGGGGCGTCCAGAGGCATTTGGCAACACCAGTGAGGGTGTCCGGGGAGGCTTGTCTGGCGCCTTGGCATGCAGCTGCCCGTCGGAGGCCCTGAGGCCATCAGCAGTGGCCTGCACGGAAGCCCCGGCCTTCAGTAGGGTGGGGTCACTGCCGGTCCGGAGCAGGGAGGATACTGGCATTGGTCCTGAGGGCCATATAAGCGGGAGACAGCAGGGTTGTGGGAGGTGGGGGGAGTTGTGGTTACCACCCTCCTCCAGCCTCCATTCATTCAGGCACAGGGGATGGAGGAAGGGATCAGAGTGTGGCAGCTACAAGCCAAGCCATGCCAAGGCATGCTGGCAGCCACCAGAAGCTTGAAGAGGGCAGAAGCATTCTCCCTACATGTTCCAGAGGGAATGTGGCCCTGCTGACCCCTTGATTTTGGGTTTTCAGCCTTCAGAAAGATGAGACAATCAATTTCTGTTGTTTTAAGACATTCTGCCCCACCCCCCACCACCCCCACCCCCATACAAGTTTGTGGCACTTTGTTACAACATGCCTTAGGAAACTGATGTTGTATTTTGGTATCCTGACAATCTGGGTGCAACTCTGAGCTCCAACAACTCGGCCAGAAGAAACGCTACACACTTACAAATGGTTTATAAACTATGTAACCTTCTTTGACACTTGGTATGGATTTTGAATAATACCTTTGTGACCCTCTGACTGAAGATGGCAAGCGGTGACATGACAAAATTAAAATTTTAAAAAGGCATAATTCAAAGCAAATTCATTGAGTCATAAACTAGAATATGGGGTACCAGGGGCTCAGGCAGGGGTAGGGAATCAGGAGTTAATGCTTAAATTGGACAGTCTTTCTATTTGGGGTGACGGAAGAGTTTTGGTAATGGCTGGTGGTGATGGTAGCCCGACATCGTGAATGTAATTAACAGCACTGAATTATATATTTGACTGTGGTTGAAAAGGGAAATTTTAGGTTGTACATGTTACTAGAATAACAATTTAAAACAACCACAGCATAGGACTGTACAACACAAACAACCCTAATATATACCACGAACTACAGTTAATAGTACAATTATAATAATATGCTTTCATCAGTTATAGCAAAGGTCCTGCACTAATGCAAGTTATTGATAATGCAGAGGGGTTTATGGGAACTCTGTATTCTCTGTATGATTATCCTGTAAACCTATAACTTTTCTAATAAAAATATATACATAAACACATACATAAAATCCCTTAATCAAAATTACATATGTGTCTAAGAATTTGAACTTATTAAACTTTCAGAGGATGTCTTTTTTTTGTTAAGTTTGTGGCCTATTTATAACTGGAGTTATTAGAGCTTAAAATGTCACCAATCCTTTCAAGACTCTTTATATTTACCGAGCATTTGTTCCATGTTAGGCTCACTTCTGGGGTTCAGGTGAAAACCTTCCAGCTGTTCCTAGCTCACTGAGTAAGGGCCACGACACTCGCAATTTGAGCTCTGGGACAACACCCTGACTTTCCCCTTGCTCCCCCTGCTTCAGCTACACTTGGCCTCCTTTTGGTTGACTGAACAGTTTAATCACTTGTTCTGGCCTCAGGGCCTTTGCACAGGGCTGTCCCTCCTGCCCAAACACTTTCACCCCCGGTTATCCTTACAGTTTGCTCTCTCAGCTCCTTCAAACCTTTCACAGTGGGGCCCTTTCTGACCACTCTATTTAAAATTGTAATACCTGCCCCCACCCCTGTATTCCACATCTTCTTTACTCTGACTTATTTTTAATTTTTACAGCATAGTATACATAACTTATTTTTGTATTTATGGACTATTTTCCTCTATCAGAATGTTGCCTCCACTTAGGCAGAGATCTTTGCCTTTCTTGTTCATTGATTTATCTCAGCACTTAGTACAGTACCTGAGGTCTCCTGTTGAATGGGGGTGGGGGGCAAGACAGACATGAGGACAATGGAGGGGAAGTCCTCCTTTAAGAGGCTGGACCAAGGTCGGCTGCACTGATGTTGGGTGGAAAGGAGGCATTCAAAAAAAGACTAGGGGGACAGGATTTCCAACAGAGGGAACAGCACATGCAAAGGCTCTGTGGCATGAACAAGGCTGGAAGGTTCCAGCAACCGAGAGGAAGGCTGTGTGACTGGAGCAAAGAGGGGATGTGGCAATAGTTGTGGTTAGAGAGGTCAGATAGGGCCAAGACCTGCAGGGCTTCTTGGGATGACTTTAAACACGAGGCCTCTTAAAGCACTGGCAAAGTTCCCACGTGATGGCACTTTGCCGTGACAACTTCGAGAGCCTTTCTGTCCCCATTTTACAGAAGAAAAAGGTGAGGCTCTGAGAGGTTGGAACACTGACCGATGTCACTCAGGCAGTGAGTGGCAGGTTCAAGCTCTGATACGTGTGTTCTCCCCGTAGGCTCTCACCTTGTCCAGAGATGTCCTCTTTGGACTTTCCCAAGTGCTCCAGTCCTGCAGGCTGGCTGTCACTCCGTTTCCTAGTCCTGGGGGGCAGAGGTGGGGGAGAACTGCAGTCCCAGGAAAAACAAGGCAGCTCCCCCATACACACACAGGGTATGCCCCCCAAAACCTGCACCTAGTCTCTCTAGACCAATGGATCACATGCGTCTGCCCCGTCCACCCGCCCACCCCCCACCCCCGGGAACACTTGGCAGTGTCTGGAGACATTTCTGGTTATCATAACTGGGAGAAGCGGGAAGGGTCTACTTGCATCTAGTAGACAGAGGCCAAGGGTGCTGATAAAATCTTACAATGCAAGGACAGCCCCCACCATAAAGAATTATCCAGTTGAAAACCCCTGGTGGTGATTCTGGAGGAGGTGGAGGAAGCTGTGGGTACCTGGGCCGCTCCAGCTGAGCCGGACTGTCGATGACGGTGTCCTCACTAAAGCTGCGTCGCAGAGGCCCCTGACGGGACACGGGCCTCGAGGCCACCGCCCCGGTGGCCTGGGACAGTGGGCGTTGGCCGGCCACATAGCTGCGAACCAGGGCGGGCAGGCTGGGAAAGCGCTCGTCTTCCAGCTGAAAGAGGGCCGGGGGCCGGCCGGGCCGGGGGCGCAGGGCGACACGGAACACCTCAAAGTGCAGGGCTGAGCCCCCCCAGCGGCAGGAGAGCACGGGGCGGCCCCCACGGGACCCAGAGGCACGAACGAGGAAGTCACCATCTTGCTGAAGGAGAGCCTCAGCCTTCTGGGGGTGGGGGGCAGGGGACAGGAGGTTAAGAGGGGAGGGGTCACAGCTATCTGTTGGTGGCCTTGCCGGCCCCACCCACGAAGAGCCACCCGTTAAACTTCCGTGGCAGAGCCTGGGTGGTTTTTCACCAATCCATTTCCCTTTTCCTCATGGGCACTCAGCCAGGCTACATCTCCAGCCTCCCTTGCAGTTAGGGTCATGTGTAGAAGTCTGGCCAATGGGGTGTGAACAGCTTTGCCGTGGGAAACAGGAGGGGCTGCAAACCCTGCTGCAGGGCTCAGAGGGTCTTCCCCTTAGCTGCTGACCAGATAACCTCGGCAGGGGGGCCGAAAGTCCCAGGGGATGGCGGGGCCATAGGTGGAAAGGGTTCAGGTCCTGACTGGTTTCGGGAGCAGAGCTCTGCATCCCCACCTCCTCCAACACTTGGGACCCTGATTTGAAGACGCCATAAATGGCTAATGTGTTTTGCGGGAGAGATCTTGGGAATGTTTGTTACAGCCGCTCGCCTGACCCTGACCTCTGCAAGTCCGATCTGAGCGAATGCACTGGACTTGCGGTGCAAATGTGGCTTCAAGGAAAAGCCATTAGCTGGATCATTCCAAACAGATTCCCTAAACCCACCCTTTGTACACATTTTTGGGCACTCATGCCAGCAGGGTGGCTGTGTCAGGACACCCAGGAGAGAGGCATGGGAGCTGGGGATTGAATAATAAATGTAGCAGACACATCTGTAACTCTCACCATGTGCCAGGCACTGCTTGAAGTGTAAAATGTATTAACTCATGTGATCCTCGAAGCAAGGTTGGGCTGTAGGTACTATTATCCCCATTTTACAGGCAGAGAAACTGAGGTCCAGAGAGAAGGTCACAGAGAATGTAAGTTCTAGGGCTGAGATTTGAATTCAGAAGCCTGGCTCCAGAGTCTGGGATTTTTAACCACTGAGATGTAACTGCCTCTCATGGTTTGATTGAATGCCCAAGACTCCTGAAGGTGATACCTGAATTGGAGATGGCAGTGGGAGCCCTTGGACTGGCAGGGAAATGCCTGGAGGGAGAAGGGACCCAGGAGGCAGAAATGGGCAGGGTCAGGGGATGGTTTTTTTGTTTTTTTTTTTTTTTGGTGGTGAGGCATTACGCTTCTCTTCCATTTCAGCCACCATCCGCAATACCACCCCAAAGTAAGTGAGAATTTAAGTATAAGGGGAGACAGTGCCAAATCCTCCAGCCATACCTTTCAAAAGACCTTGGCCCCAATCCCTAGGAGAAGGGTGCGAGAGGCTCAGCAGGAGGGAATACCTGGCGGGACAGGGGGCCGTGGTACCAGGACTGGTGGGCAAGATCTTCTCCATCCTGTGGCACCTGCATGGAGCTCCTGGGTACAGAGAGGGCTAGGGCCAAGCTCTGTGTTTTCAACAGGTCTCTGTCTTCCACCTCTGTAAAATGGGAATAATTCCTTTTTCCTGAGCTTTCTGAGTGCCAGGATTGGCCCTTCCATGATCCTTAGGTTCAAAGCTCCCAGCCCACATCCTATCAAACCTTAAAATGCAGCTGTATCCTCTAACCCTGGCTAAGAGGAATTTGCATAATTGAAAACTGGCTGCAATTTCTTGGCAACTGTCCATGCATGCATTTGGGATCTTGGAAAGTGAAAAGATGTAAGAGGTATTGCTTTCCAATGAGGTGCGATTTTTATGCGGTGAGAAAATGAATGAAGGTGAAATAATACCGTGTTTCTGTAGACACTTAACCAATATTTCTGGTGTGCCTACTGTATCAACAAAAGAATCTATGCCCTTGTGGAGCAGACATTTTAGTGGGGGAAACCATGATGAAATAAATAAGAGGCTGGAGTAAATGGAAAAACTAAAACAGGGACAGATCGTGGAGTTAAAATTTTAGGTGGGATGGTCAGGGAAGGTCATTGATTCAAGACTGAAAAGATATGGAGGGAATGAGCTAGGCAGCTCTTTGGATAAAAGAACATTCCAGGCAGCAGGGATCTAATTTATCAATATCCATGGTTTCTCAGCAGTCTCTGTGCACACTCAGGCGTTCTTAGAATATGAGAAAATCTAACCAATACTTTGCTTTTCGAATGTAATGCCATTTTTAAGCACATTAGAAAGGCCACACTTTGTAGAAATAAAGTGTCTGTAAAACACAATTTTGTGCCTGCAGATTCTTCTTATATTTGGAGGCCGTACATTGCATTATTTTGATGATCAAATTTAGGTCTCATACATTTTGGTAGTGCCCTGATTAGCTCACAGGCCTTGGGCCTTGTATGTCCAAAGTGTTTAGTGGAGAAAATGGCTCTGGAAGGGCAGAAAGATAGGGTCTGCTTCCCCCTTAACTTGCTCTCCCCACCTTTTGCCCCAAAGCTTTTCTCAGTCTGGCAGGTCTGTTGGATTCTTGCCTCCTGAGTCAGCCCAGCTGAGGGCCTGGAAGGGGCAGGAAGTTCCCACACCAGCCCACAGTGGCTTTAGGGGTGGGGAACTAGGCAGAGAGCTGGCTCCAGCCTGCTGCATACCTGAACGCCAGGTGTGTCTCCTGGGTGCCTATGTACTGTTTTGTTACCTGAGCAGGGCCTGGCCTCTGTCTTAAGAGGCTCCCAACTCTTCATGGGGGCAGAGGTGGGTCACCAGTAGGGCTCTGGGAGGTTTGATCTGTGGGCACAGATCAGCCAAAGGCCAACTAAGTCATCCCCCTGCCTCTGAGTCCTTAGGGATCATTTCTGGATATTTGGGCAGGGGAGAGAGGAAGGGGTAGAATCTGGAGAAGGGCTAGGGCAAGGGAAGGAAGAAGGGACACGTCTGTTTATCCCCATGTTAGACAACATGTCTGTGTACATTTATGCAGGCAACAGCTACCTGTCCAGACCACATGGATGGAGACAGACTGGGACCCCACTCAGCACTGAGCAAACACTGACTATGTCACGCGATTGCTGGGTGCCAGGCTCTTTTCTAGATCCTGGAGATGCAGTGATGAGAGAGTGAGACAAACGCCCTGCCCTCCCTGAGCTCACCTCCCGGTGGGCAAGACAGATGACAAATAAGAAAACAATGGCTGGAAAAGATAATTTCCAAGAGTCAAATAAGAAAACAATGGCTGGAAAAGATAATTTCCAAGAGTCACCGATGAGAGTGATAAAACGGGGGGATGCCACAGAGAAAGAGGGAGGGGGGAGGCTACGTTAAATCAGGAAGTCCTCTCCCACAAGTGGCATTGGGGCTGAAATCTCAGCAAAGAGGAGGAAGCAGGGGATGCAAAGATTTGCAGTAAGAGCAGCCCAGGTGTGGGGATACAGCAAGTGCAAAGGGCCAGAGCTCTTTTTCCATTTTAGATCATCAGTGTGGCTGGAATGCAATGAGCAAGGAGCAGAATGGAGGGTAAAGAAGGTAGGGAAGGGCGAGACAATGCCCGAAGTGGGCAACCCGGCATTTTAATCTCAGGGGAATGGGAGCCATGGAAAGGTTTTTAAGTGGGGAAGAGACACTAACAGATTTGTGGTAGAAAAAGATCTGTCAGGCAAGAATGGGAAAAAAAAAGGCGGCTTTCCCTGGTACACAATTAAGGTACATAGAGGGGCACTCTCGGGTACGCGAACACGCGTGGGCACCCACTCACGCCCTCGGCGACCGCTTCTACGTCCACTGACGCGCGTGGACAGACTTAGATCCTCCCTCCGAGCCCCCACCCGGGAAGAGAGGACTGCCCTCCCCAGTAATTCTCTGGTCCTGGGTCTTCCAGGCCTCCCCCTTCCCCCTCACCTGGACTGGACCCCGCGGGGCTTCCACGAGGCCCAAACCTTAGGCTGTGCGGTTCCGGGCGGCTCGCTCCGGGTCGCGGTCAAGCCCCGCCTCCTCCGGCCACACCTGGCGGGATCCTTGCCCAGGCACCTGGCCCCGCCCCCGAGGGCCCGCCCCCTCCAGGCTCTCACCCTGCCCCTGGTTTCCTCTCCTCCGCCTTTAAAATCTTTTTTTTTTAAAAAAGACTAACTGCACCCCACGCCCTTCCCCTTAGACCCGCCCATTGGGGAACTCCGCTTGGTTTTCCCACCAGGGGTCCCGCCCACTCAGCGCGCCTCTCTTAGCCCCTCCCTCCCCTCTGCATCTTTGGCAAGTAGAACCAGCTTGAATTTAACAGCCCGGCCGCAGGAACCCAGGCCCTTCCTTCGCGCCCACCCAGGCTGGCCTTAAGCATCCCCCGCCCTGGACGAGGCGCGCGTCTCTCTCCCCGCCCTCCAGGGCTCCGGGTGGGGGGCCGAGCCGTCCGTACCTGCTGTCACGCCTGGCAGGAGGCTAGCGCCCGCTGTGACCTAAGAAGAGCGCGCTGCCCCCAGACCGCCCCCTGGGGTTTCCGGGAACGGAGCCCCAGTTGGGTGCCAGGTTTTGTGGAGAGAGATGCGGGAAAGCACGACAGCCTCCCCCAGTGGCAGCAACACGGAGTTGGGCTGGACTTTGGGGGCGGCCTGGGAAGAAGCATTCAGGTGGTTTTCTTGTTGAGAGGAATGTGTGTGTATGTGGGGGGGTTCCCATCCTAATTCCTGGAGATAGGAATGAGAAAGGTGTGTGTGTGGGGGGACGGTGGGGACTGAGGCACGAGAGGGGACGCTCCAGCCACGTTTATTCAGGCCTAATAATAGTCTTGAAAGAAGTCGCCGCAGCTTGCATTTATTGAGCGCTTGCTGTATACCAGGGCTTTTGCGCTTGCTTGATCTATCCCATTGCATTTCATTTCCGTAGGTGCCTTAGGAGGCAAGTAATATTTCTATCATTCGATACAGAGGCAGAAACGGAGGCAAGGGGCGGCTAAGCCATTTGCCCAAGTTGACCCTGCTTTGTGAGTGGTCGAGGTGGGATTCCAACCCGGAGTCCTAGAGGGCTGTCCCGACTGCCTCGTTTGCATCTTACCAGCCCTTAATCTCCGAGCTCCGGGAGAATTTTCTGCGCAGTGAAGATCACTCTCACCCACTTTATAGAAGGGGGCATTGAGCCGTGGAGAGCCACGGATGCTCGGGGATGAAACGTTTTGGTGTCTGTAGGATTGCAAAACTGGGGATTTCCAGGCTGGGCTCCCCACCCCCCACTTCCCATCCCCAACCCCCCCCTCCCGCCAGTGTGGAAGAGTTTCCAGGCTCAGGGGGAGCAGAAGGGCCTACCTTTGCCTTGACCTCCCCACCCGTCTGATCTTGGTATGGTCAGAGGGTAGGGGCATGCCCAGAGAAGTTGTCTAGTGCCCTCTAGTGGTTAAAAGATTAAAAAAAGGAAAATCTGGGGAGGGGGGCGGTATGAAGTGGAGGGGTGCGGCCGGGTGGGGGTGTGGTGAAGACAGAGAGAGCAGGAAGATGATCTCAGCTAGTGATAAAAGCTACCAAGACAGTTAATGCTTGTTAAGCGAATGAATGAATGAAAGATGACATTGCGTCTATAGGAGAGATGGTGGCTTAGCTTTGCCATGACAATGGTGACAAATGGATGGATTTGGGATAAATGTCAGAGATAGAGCCAATAAAATCTTCAATCATCTATTCATTTATTCCACGGATGCCAGCAGTGAATAAAAGAGCCTCAAATTCCTGCTCTTATGGGGTTAACATTCTGATGTCGGAAATGGACAATAATGAAATAAATCTAATAAAATATCAGGCTTGGCAGATGGTAACCTGGATTTAAAGTAGGAAGGCGGGTTAGCGTGTGATGAGGTAGGAAAAGGAGCTGAGATCTGAAATGGGGAGATTTGGGAAGACCTCAAGGGGAGTTGACATTTGAATAACGACCTATAGGCGGTGAAAGAATTGAGCTAGCGGTAAAGTTGCCCAAGGCAGAGGCCACACAGCTGGTGCAAAGGTCCTGAGGTAGGCCTGGCAGGTTGGAGGAGCAGCAAGGAGGCCCATGTAGCTACAGCAGAGGGAACGAGGGGGCGATTGGAGGAAGGGAGGGCAGGGAGAGAATGGGGCAGGGTGGACAGGGCTTGGGGGGGGCTGCTGGGAGGAGTTGGGATTCTACTCCTGGGTGAGATGGGAGCCGTGGAGGGCTGTCGGCAGAGGAGGGGCGGCAGAGGAGGGCCCGTGACTCAGGTGGTCACAGGCACCCTCTCATGCTGCAGGGAGGACAGACTGGGAGGTGGGGTGGGAAAGGAGGTGAGGGTGACCCGGGTGGGAGGTGATGTTGGGGGCTGGACCGGAGTAGGGGCAGCAGAGGTGGTGAGAAGTGGGCAGATTCTGGGCCTGCTTCAGAGGTGGCACGGCTCCTTTTGCCAATGCGTTGGATGTGGAGGGGGCCAGTGGGCCCCCCGTCTAATTGGTCTTGCCTGGCAGGTGTGGAAGGGCTGGGGAAAGGATGGGGAAAGAGAGGATCCCATGTGCAAGGGGCAGGGCCGGGCTGGGCTGCAGGTGCTCCCCCCCTCCCTGCCCCCACAGCTCCTCCTCCTTCACCCCCCCCCCCTTGGGGTGACAGTTACAGGCAGAGAAGAGGAAGTGGTAGGACTAGCTGTGGCTCCCCGGCAGGCGGGTGGTGGAGGCTGCGAGGCTGTGCTGGCCGGCTCGTGGAGGGGCAGCCATGGAGCTGTGGCGACAATGCACCCACTGGCTAATCCAATGCCGCGTGCTGCCCCCCAGCCACCGCGTCACCTGGGAGGGGGCTCAGGTGTGCGAGCTTGCCCAGGCGCTCCGGGACGGTGTCCTGCTCTGCCAGCTGCTCAACAACCTGCTGCCCCACGCCATCAACCTGCGCGAGGTCAACCTGCGCCCCCAGATGTCCCAGGTGAGCTGCTGGCAGGGCCCTGTGCCTCTGGGCGGGCACACACACTCAGGGTTTGGGCCCTGTGCCTCTGGGTGGGCAAAGAAGAGGGGGTGCTCCCAAGCCTGGGGGTGCTTCCGAGTCTGGATGACCACATGGGGGCTGGTGGCACTCAGAGATTCTGGGCTGGCCCTCCTGGGGTTAACGGGCCTGGGGTGGCTCACCCTAAACCCCTACGTTGGCTCTGAGTTAGCACACATCTAGACGGAGAACTGGCAAACCAGGGGTTAATGCTCCCAAGCCTTGGGCTAACTCTAGTGGGGTTCACCCCCCAGATGGGATCCTCTGAGGGTCCTGAGGGCTCCTGCAGACTCCCTGGGTGGCCCACAGTTTGGCCAAGCTTTTTGATTCCTATGTACCCCCGCCCCCCCCCCCCACTACACACAAGATTCAGGCTTTGGGGGAGGGGCCTCCAACGCCTTCTTCCTGCACATGTGTCTCCTCCTCCTGGGCCCCTTCCTTCCCCTCGCATCATCCTTCCCCTTAACTTCCTGCCTGGGCCTGGGGCGGCATGGGGTGGGTGGGGGGGCTGCAGTCCCCACATTCTGGGCTTCCTCCTTGCGTCTGTCCATCCATTTAGGGGGGACATTGAGGCAGGGCCTGAGCCTGGGCCCTGAGAGTGAGCCCCTGGGGCTTGGGGGCCTAGAAATAGCCGCTCTTTCTCTGCAGGGATCTCTGCAGGGGGAGGTGGATCGGACTGTGGCCGCCCCCGGCTCAGGAAATACATTCAAATCCCTATTTGAATGTGGTGGGGTGGGGGAGGTAGCACAGCTGGGTCTTTTCTCTGCAGTACTGTCTCTGGTACTGGGTGCTGGGGTGGAAGTGGTGGGAGCTGCTGGGCTGGACAGAGGATGGGGCTGGGGGCTGGTGGACTCGGCCTGTTC
>PVIY010040630.1:0-22239 GCA_004026745.1 Myrmecophaga tridactyla | reverse complement strand
TCAAACCCTATTGCTGTTCTTTTCATCTTCAACATGTTTTTTCTCCATTTCTATTTTTTTAGTTCATTTTTCTATGTCAAAAGATGACATGCTAGCCACCTTTCCAAATCACAGCACCCCCCTCATCCTTTTTGGCTTATTTGTCTGCCCTAGAGTTGGAATAATAGCACAAAAAATCAGACTCTGTAATCCAGTAGGCTCTGAAGGCCATTGTAAACAGCTGGAAGGGAGGAGTCAGAAAGATCAGCAGCAGTGATATTAGATGGAGCTATTTTCAAAACTTCCCTTGCAGTCATCTTGTAGAGATACAGTAAGAGTGCATCTTGAAAATCAGTGGCATAGTCATATTTATACTTTTTAAAATTTAACTTTGCCAAATTCAGACATTTGATGTAAATATTCCTGGAAAATTATTAGTAAACATTAATGGTTGTTCTTAGAGGACTTACTATCAGTTAGATGGGTTTTATTCCTGAATTTGCTATAACTTTTGCGATCAGTAAAATGATTTTAAAATTGAAATTAATTGAAATTCCACTGGAAAGTATGGATTATAAATATTATAAAGATTTTTATCAATCACTTTGAAACTTCCAAAACCTGAGCTGGTTATTGACTATAAATGAAGACATGGAGATTGAAAACCTCTCTTCCTGTATTAGAAAGATTTTTGCAAGAAGGGGGTTATTCCTTTTTACAAAAGACTGAATGAGTAAGCTTTAGATTGAATATAAGAAATACTTCCCTAGATTGAAAGTATTTGAAGACTTTAAAAACAAGCCTGTAGAAACTATAAATGTTGGAGAGGTTGTGGAGAAATTGGGGCACTTATGCACTACTAGTGGGAATGTATAATGGTACAGCTGCCATGGAAGACAGTTTGGCGGTTCCTTAGGAAACTAAATATCGAGTTGCCCTATGACCCAGCAATAGCAATACTTGGTATATACCCAGAAATGCTGAAAGCAGTGACACAAATAGACATTTGCACACCAATGTTCATAGCAGCATTGTTCACAATCGCCAAAAGATGGAAACAATCCAAGTGCCCATCAACAGACAAGTGGATTAACAAAATGTGGTATATACATATGATGGAATACTAAGCATCAGTAAGATGAAATGATGTCCTGAAGCACATGACAAGATGGATGAGCCTTGAGGACATAATGCTGAGTGAAATAAGCCAGACACAAAAGATAGATACTATATGACTCCAGTTTTATGACCATGGTAAAGGTAAAATCAGGGGCTTATAATACAGAATATAGGGGACTTAGAGATACATAGAAGCTAGAGATGGGTTAATGGCTAGCTAATGAGGTTGAGCTTGAATGTAAGGGAACAGATACAAGTGAAGGTGTTTCTCTAGTGGGTCTATAACTAATATTACCATATTGAAGGTGAACAAGATTGAAAGGGGTTGTATGACGTATGTGTCCCACTGATTAACACTAGAAATATAAATGGGTTCTTGCAGGAACTGCTTTAAGGGTATGATTCGTGTACAAAGAGAGTTTAAGTTCAGGGTACAGGGGGAAAACTGTTATTGGATATTATGGGCTATTTTTAATAGGAAAACATTAGCAGTACCACAGCAACAGCAGGGGTAAATAATGGAACAGTTGGGGGAGGAGGGATAAGAGTTAAGGGGAAGTTTAGAGCTCCTGTTTGGTGAGGGTGTGTTTATTGGCTATCTTTCTCTTGGTAACAATGAAATTATTTAACATTGAGAGTGTTGATGGACTATGGACTTTGGGCCTTATCATGAAGACTAATGAATGCAGGTGGCTGAAGAATACACTGACTGAGAAGTAGATTGGTGAACGATGATGTATACATATGATCGAATATTGGGCTGTGACAAAAAGGAATGAAGTTATGAGGCATGCAGCGATGTGAATGGACCTGTGGGACATTTGGTGAGGCAAAATAAGCCAGAAATGAAAGAGCAATTATTGTATGGTCCCCTTTAGAAAATGCTTATAAGAAAACAGAGGCCTAAATTGTTGGTTCTTATACCAGACACAACTAGTCTGGAGTGGTAATTATTATTTCTGGATTTTGAGAAGCTGCTTTATATATCTATAACCCAGTATTTAGAGATAAGAATGAAGCCAATCAGGTCGGGATTAAGATAATTCAGAACACAGGGGTAAAGAAGACATTGTCTATATTTAGAATCGCACCTACTCTTTGAGACCAAAGGAAGAAAGGTTTATTTTGTCCAGAACCTAAATTTTCTGTAGCGCATAATCTAACTCATCCTGTCTGGATAGCTCATTTGAACAAATGAAACACAGGGAGCCCAGAATAAGAATGAGGTCCTTTAATCTTGTATAGTTTAATGTAATGCCTGGATACATGCCAGAATATAGTAAGCAGATAATGAAAAGGTATTGGCAAAGTTCCTTGAGGAATGTGAGAAAAATATGAAACTATTAAACTTTACCATCAGGGAATCCCCTGACACTTTATCAAATATTGGGGACACTTAAATCAATAGGCCAACCTCTTGATCTTCAGGCTTACTCTTATGAAGTTTGTATAGGTAACAGAGAAGCTTAGCCTTCCTATAGGTATGCCTAAGATTACTTCTGGAGGACCTCTGTTTTTGCTCAGATGTGGCCTCAATCTCTCTAAGCCCAACTCTGCAAGTGAAATCATTGCCCTTCCCACTACGTGAGACATGACATTCAAGGATGAAGGTCTTCCTGGCGACATGGGAGATGACTTCCAGAGATGAGTCCAGCCCTGGCACCATGGGATCAACAATGCCATCCTGACCACAAGTGGGAAAAGAGGTGTAACTAATAAAGTATCAGTGGCTGAGAGAGTTCAAGTAGAGTCGAGAGGATCCTCTGGAGTTTACTCTTATTCAATCTTCAGTTAGACATTGATACCTGTCATAACTTGCCAAACCCCAACCAAAACCATTCCAGTCAATCCTTAAGAACACCTAGGATGTAATATAAGATTCCACAAAGGTTCCACGCACCAGGGTAACATTCCAGAAAGCTGCAACCTCCAGATGGGTCCCTAGACCAGATAAGCCCTGAAATCTAGAGGAGCCAACCTCTCCAGAACATCAGCTAGTTCCATCTCCTTACTCCATTTTACTGATAGCCCCTTCCAACATGAAAAAGTTAGAATGGCCGTAGCCCAAATAACCCTAAAGAGTGGGAGAAAGATCAAAGGTGATTGTGGAGTTACACAGAGAAAGTAGGATTTAACAAATGAAAATGATTGCTGAATCATTTAATTGATATTTCTTATAGTTTCCAGTATCTTAGAGCAGCTAGAAGTGAAAATCTAAAATTGTGGAATTGTAACCTCAACTCTGAAATCTGTTCTACAACTAAGTGTTGTGCTGTGCTTTGAAATATATTGCTTTTTTGTATATATGCTATTTTTCACAAAAAAGAAAAGTCAATTGTAATGATGAAAAATATTTATTCCTTCTAGCCTCCTATATTCTGGAGCAACTAGAAGGAAAAATCTGAAAGGATGGTATGGTAGCCCACGACAAACTCTGGGATCTGTCCTGTAACTACTTGTTGAAGAGTGCACTGAAAATTATTGCTTTTTTCTTTCTTTGCTTTGTATATATGTTATATTATACGATAAAAAAGTTAAAAATAAAAAAGCCTGTAGAATATTGTGTGTTGAAAGTTTTTTTTTTTTGGCACAGAGTATTGGATAGACTAGCAACAGTTTTAAAGATTTCCTAACCCAAAGATTCAGTATTTGAAACCCCAATTTTAGAACTAAGCCATGCAAATCAGTTCTGTTCCCCCATCCAAAACACCAAACTAACCAATAAAACGTGAAATATTCAGGCAGTCAGCAGCATTGAAATTGTGTATCTGTGTTTTATAGAACCTTGCCAGGTATACTAAGAGATCATTTCAGTTGGCTGTGATGACGGTGATGATTTTGCGATGTACCTTGAGTTGAACAAAGCTGTCTGAATGCAAATTCTCCCATATACCTAGCTGAGTGAACCTGAACTTCTTTCTGTGCTTTTGACTCCTTTTTTCTTTTTCTTTTTTTTTTTTTTTTTTGGCATGGGCAGGCTCCGGGAATCGAACCTGGATCTTCGGCATGGCAGGTGTGAATTCTACCTGCTGAGCCACCATTGCACCGCCCTTGACTCCTTTTTTAATAGTGACTATTGCTACCTTTCTTATGTGATTATTCTAAGATTAATGATAGTACATAATAGATATTCAATTAGTGGTAGTTATTGTTGATTTTTAGAATTTTCCTTGGTAGATTTATATTATCCAGGTTAAGAGCAGATTTATCAGAAAGAAAGATAGATGATGTAGACTGAGATGGTATAATCTAGGAATGCCTAGAGTGTATAAAGATAGTGATTAAATGTATAAATTAAAAAAAGTTTTTGTATGAGGAAGAACAAAGAAATGTCCATATTGCAGGGTGTTGAAAATAGATGGTAATTCATATTTTAAAACTTTAACTTATGTGTGAGACTAAAGCAAAAATGTTTATTTGGTACAAAATTTATATATATATATATATATATATATATATATATATATATTTTTTTTTTTTAACATGGGCAGGCACCAGGAATTGAACCCGGGTCCTCTGGCATGGCAGGCAAGTATTCTTGCCTGCTGAGCCACTGTGGCCCGCCCCAAAATTTATATTTTGACTAGTGCATCTCCTAATATAACTTATATGTACGATTTAATTGAACACCATAATTACATGGAAACTTGAGTAGGACATGAGACTTTGTAGGTTTGTCCAGAGTGATGCCCTGATAAATCCCAGAGTGACTTGAACAGTGAATAAAGAAGTATTTGCAAAGTCCCCTCAGGGGAATGGTGAGAAAGAGGGAAAATTCAACTTCCCCATATGGAGAAGGCCTGATATTCTCACAAGCAGTAGGGACAACAAAATCAATAGGCTGAAACACAATTTTGGGGGGTTTTCATATGAAACATATCCCTGCAAAAGACTGGCTAAGTCTACTTAAAATTAGGCCTAAAAATCACCCCCAGAGAATCTCTTTTGTTGCTCAGATGTGGCCTCTCTCTCAGCCAACACAGCAAGCAAACTCACTGCCCTCCCCCACTCCACATGCGACATGACTTCCGGGGGTGTAAACCTCCCTGGAAACTTGGGACAGAAATCCTAGAATGAGTTGGGACTCAGCATCAAGGGATTGAGAAAACCTTCTCGACTGGAAGGGGAAAGAGAGAAATGAGACAAAATAAAGAGTCAGTGGCTGAGAGATTTCCTGGAGGTTATTCTTATGCATTATATAGATAACCCCTCTGTAGTTTCAGGTGTATAAGAGAGGCTAGAGGGAAGTGCCTGAAACTGTAGAGCTGTCTGTGTTCCAGTAGACATATTTCTTTAAGATGATTGTGTAATGATATAACTTTCGCGAGTGACTGTGTGATTGTGAAAACCTTGTTCTGATGCTCCTTTTATCTATGATATGGACAGATGAGTAAAAAATATGGATTAAAAATAAATACATAATGGGGGAACAAATGTTAAAATAAATTGGGTAGAGGGAAATACTAGTGGTCAATGAGAATGAGGGGTAAGGGATATGGTATGTATGAGTTTGTTCTTTTTTTATTTCTTTTTCTGGAGTGATGTAAATGTTCTGAGAAGTGATCATGGTGATGAATATACAATTATGTGATGATATTGTGAGCAATTGATTGCATACCATGTATAGAATGTTTACATGTAAAGAATGTTTGTATTTTGTTTTATCTATAAAAATATTTTTTAAAAAAGAGCAGAGTTAATTGTTTTCTATTCCTGCTTCCCTTCCTAAAGAAAGCCTAGAATGTGTGTGGGAAATTGAGAAGTGGAGAAACCATAATTTTTTGTTTGTTTGTTTTTAGTTTTTAAGGGAATGTTTAGTGTAATCCTGTGTTCTGGGGTTGAAGTTCATATTTATCATCATTCTTCCTCACTAAGGTACCAAGAGAATTATTATAGTCTGGTGTAAACAAATGTTGAGTGGCTGATAAAATGTCCCTTTTATCTCCTCTTCTTTAAGGATACCCCTTTGACATTAAGATTAGATGTGTTTAGAAACTAAGAGGAGGCCCACTGATTTTTCTTCCATTTTCTCTGGAATCACTTGGTACACATGAGTGCCTTCAAGAAAGATTAAAAAAAAAAAGAAGAAGAAAAAGAACACGTTTGGTTGGAAAGAATGAGTATTATAAAGATTTCTGTTCTTCTAAGTTAAATTATAGATATTAGTCATATAATTCAATTCAATGAAAATCCCTATAAGAGTTTTTAAAAAAAGCTTAGAAAACCATTAAAGGTTAGAATAGCTTTGACAAATGGAAAACTTAACATTGGAATTAGTCCTACCAAATATTGAAACATATTATAAAATGGCAATAATTGACCCAGTATAATACTGTCTCAGGTAGAGGCAGATAAATCAATGAAATAGGATAGATAGAAACAGACCCTAGTATATATGAAATTTTAATATATGATAGAGGAATATTATTATGACCCCACAGAAATAAAAAATATCATAACAGGATAATGAGCAACCATATGCCAACAAACTAGACAACTTAGATGAATTGGGCAGCTTCCTAGAAACACATAAACAACCTATACTGACTGTAGAAGCAATAGAAAACTTCAACAAACCAATCACAAGTAAAGAGATTGAAATGATCATCAAAAACTCCCACCAAAGAAAAGTCCAGTATTAGGTGTGTTCACAAGGGAATTCACCAAGCATTCCTAGAAAAATTAATACCAGTTATGCTGAAATTCTTCCAAAAATTGGAGGAGGGAACACTACCTAACTCACTCTATGAAGCCAACATCACCATAAAACGAAAGGCAAAGGTACTATAAGAAAAGAACATTATAGACCAATTTCCCTAAGGAATACAGATGCAAAAATCCTCCACAAAATACATGCAAATAGAATCCAACAGCACATTAAAAGAATTATCACCATGATCAAATGGGTTTTATCCCAGGTATGTAAGGGTGGTTCAACACAAGAATATCAGTTAATATAATACACCACACTAACAAATCAAAAGGTTAAAACCATGTGATCATATTGATTGATGCAGAAAAGGCATTTGACAAAATCCAGCAACTTTTCTTGATAAAATGACTTTGAGAAATAGTAATGAAAGGAAACTTCCTCAAGAATATAAAGGGCACATATGAAAAATCCACAGCTAACTCCATACTCAATGGTGAGAGACTGAAAGCTTTCCCCTTAAGATCAAGAACAAGACAAGGAAGCCCACTGTCACCATTGTTATTTAACATTGTGCTACAAGTTCTAGCTAGAGAAATCAGGCAACAAAAAAAAAGGCATTCAAATTGGAAAGAAATAAGTACAACTTTTACTTATTGCAGATGACATGATCCTATATTTAGAAAGTCCAGAAAAATCTACAACAAAGTTACTAGAGCTAATGAATGACTTCTGCAAAGTGGCAAGATACAAAATCAACACCCCCAAATCAGTAGTTTCTATACACTAGTAAGGAGCAATCTGATGAGGAAATCAAGGAAAAGATTCCACTTACCATAGCAACTAGTATAATCAAATACCTAGGAATAGGGCGGCTGCCGTGGTTCAGCAGGCAGAGCTCCAACCTGCCGTACTGGAGGTCTGGAGTTCGATCCCTGGTGCCTCCTGCCCATATGCACATTAAAAAAAAAAAATACCTAGGAATAAATTTAACCAAGCCTGTAAAGGACATATACACAGAAAACCACAAAGAATTGCTAAAAGAAATCAAAGAAGACCTAAATAAATAGAAGGACATTTCAAGTTCATGGATTGGAAGACTAAAATAGTTAAGTTGTCAAATCTACCAAAATTGATTTATAGATTCAACCCAATCCCAATCAAAATTTCAACAGCCTACTTTGCAGAAATGGAAAAAACAATCATCAAACTTAATTTGGAAGGACAAAAGGCCTCAAATAGCCAAAAATATCTTGAGGAAATAAAATGAAGTTGGAGGACTCATACTTCCTGGCCTCAAAGCATATTACAAAGCTACAGTGGTCAAAACAGCATGGTACTGGCATAAGGATAGATATATTGACCAATGGAATTTAACTGGAAGTTCAGAAATATATCCTCCTCACATCTATGGTCAATTGATTTTTTATAAGGTGGTCATGTTCACTCAACTGGGACACAATAGTCTCTTCAAATGGTGCTGGGAGAACTTGATATCCATATCCAAAAGAATGAAAGAGGACCCCTATTTCACACCCTATTAGCTCAAAATGGATCGAAGACCTAAATGTTAGAGGTAGGACTGTAAAACTAGAAGAAAATGTAGGGAAGCATCTTCAAGAACTTGTTGTAGGTAGTGGTTTCTTAAACCTTACACCAAAGCGCAAGCAATGAAAGAAAAAAAGATAAATAGGATCTCTTCAAAATTGAATACTTTGTGCTTCAAAGGACTTTGTCAAGAAAGTGAAAAGGCAGCCTACTCAATGGGAGAAAATATTTGGAAACCATCATCTGATAAGGGTTTAATATCCAGAATATAAGACAACCCAATTTTTAAAAATGGGTAAAAGACTTGAATAGACACTTTCCCAAAGAGGAAATACGAATTGCTAAAAACCACATGAAAAGATGCTCAACATCACTAGCTATTAGGAAAATGCAAATTAATACCACAATGAGATAACCATTTCACACCTACTAGAATGGCCATTATAAAAAAGAAAAGAATAGAAAACTGCAAGTGCTAGAGAGAATGTGGAGAAATAGGAGCACTTGTTCTCTGCTGGTGGGAATGTAGAATGGTGCAGCTGCTTTGGAAGGCAGTTTGGCAGTTCCTCAGGAATCTGAGTATAAAATCGCCATATGATCCAGCAATCTCTTTATAGGTATATACTCAGAAGAGCTGAAACTGGGGACTTGTTATTTCTGCCTAGACTACAACATGCTTTCCCTGAAATTTGCCTGGCCATGTCCTTCTGGTCATTAGTTTCACCTTAAATGTAACCTCCTTTGGGAGCTCTTCTCTGATTGCACAAATAAACTCCCTCACACACACACATACACGCACACACATACACTATCTATATATGTACACACACATGTCATAAAAGGAAGCAGTAAGGATTCTGGGGAAAGAAAGGATTATTCAATAAATACTGTTTAAATAATTGATTCACTGTTTAGGAAAAAATATCAATTTAGTTCCATACCTTACATCAGAATAAATTCCAGACAGGTAAAAGAATTTAAGGTAAGAAAATAGACTCTGAAAGATTCCTAATAGGCAATATGAGTGAATATTTGATCTCTTCATGGAGAAGGATTTTCTGAACTTTGTAACTTCAGTGTGACCTCATGAAGAAGTTCTTCTTTGACCACCCTGCCTAAATAAACCACAATCACCACTTTTATTTGTTATTTTAGCACTGTATTTTATTTCCTGGATGGCATTTATAACAATCTGTAGCTATGCTGGTTTGAAACTGTTATGTACCCCAGAAAAACCATGTGCTTTTAATCCAGTTTTGTGGGGACGGACCTATTGTTGGGTGGGATATTTTGATTATGGAGCTGTGACCCTGCCCATTCAAGATGGGTCTTACTCTGCTTATTTGAGTCCTTTAAAAGAAAGACATTTTGAGAAAAGCACAGATGCTTGGAGACAGAAGATGCGCTGGGAGATGCTAAGCTAAGAGGTGAAATCCAGAGTTTGCCCCGGAAAAGCTAAGAGAGGACCTTGGATTCACAAGCTGAAAGCAATGAGCCAAGAACAGCAGATGCCAACCACATGCCTTCCCAGCTGGCAGACGTGTTCCAGATGCTGGTGGCCTTTCTTCAGAGTCCAGGTATCATCTTGCTGATGCCTTAATTCAGATATTTTCATGGCCTTAGAACTGTAAATTTGTAACCTAATAAATTCCCTTTGTAAAAATCAGTCTATTTCTGGTATATTGCATTCTGGCAGCTTTAGCAAACAGAAACAGTAGTTATACTGTTTTAAAAGAGGTGTTGGTTTATACATTTATCATCTTTTTTTAAAAAAATATACCCTCTGTGAAGGTAGGAACTATGTCTTATTTATCTCTTTATCTCTAGTGTCCCTACATACCTCCTGGCCCTAGCAAGGGTTTGATGACTGTTGACTGAATGAATAAACTTAAATGTGATGGGAGAAAGCATAAGGGCAATGGTTTATTGAGTTGCCTGTTTAAAAATTTTAGACTTCTGTGCTTGCTTTGGCGGCACATATACTAAAATTGGAACGATACAGAGAGGATTAGCATGGCTCCTGCACAAGGATGACACGCAAATTCGTGAAGCACCCATATTAAAAAAAAAAAAAAAAAAATTTAGACTTCTGCCTTAAAAAAAAACACTGAAATCTAAAGACCAAAAAATGGGGAAAAAATTTACAACAAATATATTGCAAAAGGTAGTATTTTTCTTTATAAAGTAGCATATGAATTGACAAGAAAAATCCTAAAATCCCAATAGATCATAGGCAAATGATATAAACAATTAACTGAAGAGAAAATATTTGAAAAAAAAAGTTGTTTCACCAGCAGTCAGAGAAATGGAAAACAAAACAGCAATGAATTATCATTTTATCTATCAAATCATTAAACATTGAAAAAAGTAAAAAAAGGGAAATGCCTTATATTGAAGATAACAGAGTGTGAAAAAGGTGCTATGTACATTATTGGTGGAAATACAGTGTGGAACACCTTTTTAGAAACAAATTGAGGACCAACATCCAAGAGTCTTAAAGCATATTTCCTTGTTTCCAGTAATTCTAGTTCTAGAAATCTACCCTAAGGAAATATTGGGAATATAGGGAAAGATTAACACACAAAGACATTCATTACAGTGTTATTTATAGTGGTAAAAAAACAACAAGCAATTTGTGGTTCTGGAAATACTCACAAATTAGGGTGATATTTACAACAGTTGCCCATGGCAGCTGAGGAATATTTTGCAATATTAAGCAATTCATATTATTCTTAAATTTTGTATATGAAGGTCCAGACATGTGTGACACTAAGTATTGATATTGGCAATGGGTGAGTCTTGAACCCTAGAATCGTGTGTAGTTATATTGTGAGTAGCTACACCAAAATTTAATTAATTAAAAAAATTATATATAAATTTCAACTTGATAATTTTACCTAAAATGTTTGTTATAATTTGTATTTTGCCTTTTAATATTTAGGAATAATTTTGAATATTTTAGAAAAAATGTAATTCCAAAAACAAATATGAAAATATTTGTGATTTTTCACATTTGCTATGTATTTTTGATGAAAATATCTTCAAATTTTATATACTTTGAATAAAATTACATTTCATTTTTAGTTCTGTAGATCCTTACTGGAAATCTCACACAAATTATGAGAATACTTGTTAATAACACAGTTAATGATTTTGATGAAATTAAGGCAAGAAAATAAATTTTACGGAATGAATATTGTAATTTATGGATCATATATCTTTTTATTTTATTAACTATCCAGACATTGCCAGCTCATCATCCTTACATCCAGACATGTATGATAACACTTAAATTCAATTGTCTTTGATATTTTCTCAACTTTTAGTCTTAGCTTCTCTTGGGCACTCTGGATTTGCAAATATTTTTCTATTTTGTCAAAGTATGTGGATGAACATTTTATGTAACAGATTGCTCATTTGTTTTATAACTTTTAAATATTTAGAGATATGGTATGGGCTTTAATTTGTATTCTTGCCCTGGACCCTGAAAATACTAGGCATGGGCCTGCATAGAAGTATCTTATTTTATTTATTTATTTTAGAGCTTAATTATTTTAAATTAAATGGTTTTTATTTTAAAACTAGTATATGAACAAAACTTCAAAACTAGGGGGAAAATAAAGGGAAAATAATCTTTTAAAAATATTTTTATTGAGGAATTTTCACACACATACATTCCATACATGGTATACAATCAGTGCCTCGGTATAATATCACATAGTTGTATTTTCACCATCATGATCATTTTTTAGAACATTTGCATTATGCCAGAAAAAGAAATAAAAAGAAAAAAGAAAAATCTCATACATACTGTGCTCCTTACCCCTCCCTCCACTAGTATTTCCATCTTGCCAATGTATTTTACCACCCCCCCATTATTTATTTATTTAATCCATATTGTTTTACTCATCTGTCCATATCCTGGAGAAAACAAGCATAAGACACAAGGTTTTCACAATCATACAGTTACATTGTAAAAGTTATATCTTTATTCAGTCCTCTTCAAGAATCAAGACTACTATTACACAGCTCAACAGTTTCAGGTACTTCCCTCCAGCCACTCCAATACATCATAAACTAAAAAGGGATGTCTATGTAATGCATAAGAATAAACTCCAGGATAACCTCTTGACTGTTTGAAATCTCTCAGCCACTGAAGCTTTACTTTGTCTCATTTCTCTCTTCCCCCTTTTGGTCAAGAGGCTTTCTCAACCTCTTTATGCAGGGTCCCGGCTTATCCTGGGCTTTCTGTCAGGGAGATTTACACCCCTGGGAGTTATGTCCCACGTAGGTGGGGGAGGGCAGTGAGTTCACCTGCCAAGTCGGTTTAGAGAGAGAAAGGCTGCATCTGAGCAACAAAAGAAGCTCTCTAGGGGTGACTCTTGAGCATAATTTTAAGTAGGCTTAGCCTATCCTTTGCAGGAATAAGTTTCACAGGAGTGAACCCCAAGATCGAGGGCTCAGCCTATTGATTTGGTTGTTCCCACTGCTTGTGAGAATATCAGAAATTCTCCAAATGGGGAGAAGTTGAATATTTCCTCCTTTCTCCCCAGCCCCCCCAAGGGGACTTTGCAAATATTTCTTTATTCATTGCCCATATTACTCTGGGATTTACCAGGGAATCACACTAACCTGGACAAACCAACAAAATCTCATGCCCTACTCAAGATTCCATGTACTTATGGTGTTCAACTAAACTGACCATACAAGTTAAATTAGGAAATGTACTACCAAAAATATAAATTTTGCAGTAAATAAACATCTCTCCCTTTGGTCTTACACAGAAGTTGAAGTTTTAAAATACAGATGATATTGTTTACCCTGTATTCTGATTTACCTTAATCCTACAGATCAGCTTCCTTCATATCTCTAGTTGAAGTCTGATCCCTTTCTCAATTTTTTGAACAGTTCCTGTATGGGGTACTGCTGACTTTAATAGTTTCAAACCTCTAACTCTGAGTCTCAGGTTCATACAAATACCAGAAGTTCCAGGGAATGACCAGGTTATACGCAAGTAGCTCAGGATCTCAGAATTTAGAAATAACAACTCCGGAAGAGACGAATAGACATGACTGCTGTAAGAGCTTACCATCTAGAACCTTTACGATAGGCTTCAATCTGATCACCCATGCTCTTGACTTCAATTTCTGAGTTTCTATAATTTGTCCATATGAGTGAGGCATGATAATATTTGTCTTTTTGTTTTTAACGTTTCATTCAACATACTGTCCTCAAGGTTTATTCACCTAGTTGCATGCCTTACAACTTCATTCCTGCTCAGTAGTCTGATGTATGTATACACCACAGTTACCCCTTCCATTCCTCAGTTGATGGTTCATCTCCATCCATTGCAAATCACACAGTATGGCCATAAACACCAGTGTGCAAATATTCATTTGTGTCCTCACTCTCAGTTCTTCCATGTGTATACCTAGCAATGGAATTGCACGATCATATAGCAGTTCCACCTTTAGCCTCCTGTGGAACCACCGCACTGCCCTCCAGAGGAGCTGCACCACTCTGCTTCCCAACTAACAGTGAATAGGTACATTTCTTTTTCCACATTTTCTCTAGCACGTGTATCTCTCTGTTCATATGTAAACAGTTTTATTTGCTCATCATACAATCCAACCTAAGTAAAAAATCAATGGTTCCTAGTATAATTACATAGCCATGTCTTCACCATCACCATCTATATGAGGACATTTCCTTTCCTTGTACAAAAAATCCCTGGGGTCCCTTTTCTTTGCAGCCCACAGCCCGACTCAGTGGCTTGTGTTCTGCCTGTGTCTCTGAGAACTTGTGTCCCTGTGCCTATATGTGTGTGGGATTCTAAGTTTATAGCCTGCATCCATGGCTGACGGTCTTGGACAGTGCTGCCTTCTGTACAATTCCCAAGCTGTGTGGGACTGAGTGAGGGGGAAGGGTACGAATTGACAGAACTAAGATGGAAATTTCTTACCTGTTCTTAGGGATTATTGTTCTTTTTCTTCACTTCAGCATTAGTGGGGTAGTTCTCCAGTATCTATCATCCTCCAGATTTCTATGAAAATTGGATTTGTCCTTTTGTTAGCTTACTCTGAGGGGAGATTTTTGCATGGGATGTCTTTTGTTGCCATGCTGTTGACATCACCTCTCTCCCACTTTCTTCTGATTATTGTTTGCAGGAAATATTTTTATCTATCTTCTCATTTTCATCCTATTTGTGCCTTTGAATTTAAGGTGAGTCTGTTGTGAATAGAATACAGTTGGATCATGCTATTTTTTTCTTTTTAATTCTTGTTTTTTTAAGAAAACAAACAGTTTTCTCAGAACGACCAAAAATGGATATCTTAGTTAGCTTAATCATAGGAATATTTAAATACAGTATTCATATGATCATTGTAAAACCTGTGTTTATGCAGTAAGTTTCATAAATCAGCTTAAAATTAAGGCATCAAGGAAAAAATCTACAAATTCAGATAGCAGAGTCCTTAAATTTTAAATATTAAATACTAACTTAGATACCATTTGATCAGCTGTCAAAACATGAATGTTCTCAAAATATCAAGTAAAAAGTTCTTACAAATATCTGCATTGCTATAGTAATAACCTATGTTACAAAATATTTTTTTGATTTCAGGAAAATATGAAGATACCAATATTTTTACAATTAACATATGAAAATTTTAACCACCTAAAATGGATATCTTAGTTAGCTTATCCATAGGCATATTTAAAAAAAACTCTAAGTACTTACTATAAAGACTGTTTGTACAATATGTTTCATAAACCAACTTAAAATTAAGAAAGGAAGAAAAAAATCTATAGATACAGATATCAGAGTTTCTTAAATTCTAAATATTAAATACTATGTTAAATACCATTTGATTAACTATCAAAATTGTGTGCATTATCAAAATAGCAAGTAAAAAGTTATTACAAATATCAATTTTGCTATTGTCTTGAGCTGTATTACTAAATAGTCTCAAATTTTCGATATCAGGAATTTATTTTATCTAATATTACTATAACTGCCTATTTTTTTAAAAAAACTTTTTTGGTTGTAAAATATAACATATATATATATATATATACAAAGAAAAGAAAAAAAAAGCAATAATTTTCAAAGCACACTTGAACTGCAGAACAGTTCCCAGAGTTTGTCATGTGTTACCATGCTCTCATCTCAGATTTTTCCTTCTAGCTGCTCCAAAACACTGGTGGTTTATCAAGGTCATAATAATGGAATCATACAGTATCTGTCCTTTTGTATCTGACTTATTTCACTTAGCATTATGTCCTCAAAGTTCATCCACATTGTCATATGTTTCAGGACATCATTTTGTCTAAATGCTGCATAATATTCCATTGTATGTTTATACCACAATTTATTTGTCCATTCATCTTTTGATGAGAGCCTGGATTGTTTCCATTTCTTGGCAGTTGTGAATAGTGCCACTATGACATCAGTGTGCAAATATCTGTTCTTGTCACTGCCCTCAACTCTTCTGGGTATATTCTGAGTATTGGTATTGCTAGGTCTTAGAGTAACTCAGTATTTCATTTTTTGAGGATTGCCAAACTGACTTTCACAGTGGCTGAACTATTTTACATTCCCAGTGAATAAGTGTTGTAATTTCTCTGCATCCTGTCCAACATTTATAGTTTCCCATTTGTTTAATAGCTGTCATTCTTGTAGGTGTGAGGTGATATCTCATTGTCATCTTAATTTGCATTTCCCTGATAGCTAATGAAGATGAGCAGCTCTTCCTGTGCTTTTTAGCCATCTGTATTTGCTTTTCAGAAAAGTGCCTACTTATTTCCACTGCCCATTTTATAATTGGGTTGTTTATTCTTTTGTTGTTGAGCTGTATAATTTCCTTATATACACAGGATCTCAAACCTTTATCTGATATGTGGTTTCCAAATATTTTCTTCCATTGTGTTGGCTGCCTCTTTACTTTTTAAACAAAGTCCTTTGAGGCACAGAAGCTCTAGATCTTAAGGAGTTCCCCCATTTGTCTATTTTTTCTTTCACTGTGCTTCAGGTATAAAGTTTAAGAAGCTACCTCCTATTACTAGGTCTTGAAGATGTTTCCCTACATTTTTTTCTAGAAGTTTTATGGTACTGGCTCTTACATTTAGGTCTTTGATCCATGTTTGTCAGTTTCTGGCCTGCAGAAACTGTGACGATGCAAAGAGTTACTCAAGAACCAAAGTCAAGAGAAGTGATGGGAAGAACAATTGAAGAAGTTATCCTCCTGAGCTGTTTCACACCTCATTTTTTATTTTCAAGCTTATTGGGTAAAGGGCATTTAGTTTTTAGATAAAAAGGAATAAACAGAGTAGATGTAACAAACAGAGCGGGATGTACTCAGAATGTTCTGGGGACAGGATGGTGATAGAAAGAAACATCAAGCAGAGAGCAAAGCAGGATGTTCTACCTGTTTTCAGCAAGAACTGATAAGGATGGTTTTCCATTCTGCATTGCAAGGCATTAAGCATTTATTATATATGATTTAACCATTGAGCTCCCACACTTTTTTAGGGGGGTGCGTTGTCTGAACCCAGGTCTCCTGCAATGAAGGCAAACATTCTACCCCTGAACCACCCATGTACCCTGTCCCACACATTTTGAATTAATTTTTGTATAGGTTGTAAAGTAGGGGTCCTCTTTCATTCTTTTAGCTATTGAAATCCAGTTCTTCCATGCCTATTTATTGAAATGACTATTCTGTCCCAATTTATTTGATTTGGGGACTGTTCTAGTTTGCTAGCTGCTGGAATGCAACACACCAGAGACAGATTGGCTTTCAATTAAAGGGGATTTATTTAGTTAACATATAGTTCTTCAGAGGAAAGGCAGCTAACTTTCATCTGAGGTTATTTCTTATGTGGGAAGGCTCAGGGTGATCTCTGCTGGCCTTCTCTCCAGGCCTTTGGGGTCCAACAAATTTCCCCGGGGTGTTTTCTTCCTGCGTCTCCAAAGGCCTGGGCTGAGTTGTAAGCCTGAGATGAGGTATGCTGAGCTGCTTGGGCTGTGCCACGTTGACCTCTCTCATTTAAGCACCAGCTAATTAAATCAAACATCATTCATTGCAGCAGGCATGCCTCTACCTAATCCAGCTTAACAACCACTCTTGATTAAATCACATCTCCAGGGAGATGAGCTAGTTACAGTTTCAAACATACAATACTGAGTAGGGATAAGAAGTGGCTGCCTTTACAAAATAGGATTAGGATTAAAACATGGCTTTTCTAGGGTCCATACATCATTTCAAACCAGCACATTCCACCCTCTGGACCCCAAAAAAGGCAAGTTTTTCCCATGTACAAAATACATTCATTCCATAACAATATTAGAGAACCTTAAACCATTTCAGTAACATTACAAATACAAGGTTAAAGCCAATACAAAAAAATCTCAAAGTTAGTTACAAGCATAGTCTGTCCTAAGGCACGATTCTCCTCTGTCTCTGGACCTTTGAAAATTCATAACAAGTTATTTGCTGCCAACATACAAAGGAGGAACAGTCATGGGATACACATACGCATATCCATAGGGAGGAAGGAACACTGGGTCACTGGACTCATACAGTTTCAAAAACCTGCAGGGCAAAGACCATTAGATTTCAAAGTCTGAGAGTCGTTTATCTTTGGGGCTTTAGAAAGCGGCAGTCCTGCCCTTTCCAAAGGCCTATGTGGAGGCCTGCCTCTCTCCGAATACAACCTTGAGGGACATTGGGGAGACCACCTTTTTCTCGACTCCACCCTCTCCAAGCATTGGGGCTGCACCCGGGCTCTCTGCCATCTCCGGGGCACACACTCAACCTCTCCATGTGGTGGCAGCCAGGCTCTCCCCAAACCCCAGGGAATGTGCTTCACCCTCTCCAAGGCCTGAGGTGGCATGACTCTTCCACTGCAATGAGGTGGAAGGCTCATCCTCTGCCTTTGGGCAAACTCACCCTCTTCATGGGCTTGGGTGGGTCCACTCTCCTGGCCCAAGGTTTCTTGACTTCAGACCCCAGCCTCCATGGTTTTGCCTCTGAAGTTATTTTTCCTCCAATGTGTCCCTTCTCTGAACCCCCCTGTCCAGATTGGTAGTGGCTCTGTTTATACAGGTCCCACAGCACTCTTGTTGGCTTTTTATACAGTAGCCTTGGATCATGCCCATCAGACATAAGGAGTTTCCATAAATCCTTCCTGGATAACTCCATGTCAGATCCTGGCTTTTTCTGAAATAGCTGACTGGGTCCACATTTGGTTAAATCCTCATGTGGGCACTGTTCTCTGGGATCTCCCTTCCAGGAAGCCCAGAATTCTCTGGAACATCAACTTCTGGTTTCTTTGTACCCAAGAGTTCAGTTCTCAGCTTATCTCTTTCCTGTCACATTTCACTATAAGCTGTGAGGAGAAAACAGGCTGCACATTCCACATTTAATTTGGAGATCTCCTCTGCTAAATATCCAAGTTCATGGCTTTTAAAATCTGCCTTCCAGCCAAGGCCACTAGTCAACTTTGCCAGATTATCTGCCATTTTTAAACAAGGATTGCCTTCCTACCAGTCTGTAATGAAACTTGCTTCATTTCTATCTAACCTGGTCAGAGGTATCTTTAGAGTCCACATTTCTACCAAGAGTCTCTTCAAAGCATTCCAGGCATTCCTTATCAACCTCCTCACAACTCCTCTAAAATCTTCCCCTTATCCATTTAAAAAGCCGTTTCAACATGCTTGGTATTTGCAAACTGCAGCAGCACCCCACTCCTGGTATCAAAATCTGTTCTAGTTTGCTAGCTGCTGGAATGCAATATACCAAAAACGGAATGGTTTTTAAAAAGGAGAATTTAATAAATTGCAAGTTTACAGTTCTAAGGCCGAGAAAATGTCCCAGTTAAAGTACGTCTATACAAGTGTCCAATCTAAGGCATCCAGGGAAAGATACCATGGTTCAAGAAGGCCGACAAAGTTCAGAATCTCTTTCTGTCAAGTGAGAAGGCACATGGTGAATATAGTCAGGGTTTCTCTTTCAGCTGAAAGGGCACATGGCGAATATGGCATTATCTGCTAGCTTTCTCTCCTGGCTTCCTGTTTTCTTTTTTATAGGAGTCCAGAAACTAATCAAGACCCACCCAAATAGGTGGAGACACATCTCCCCTAATCCAGTTTAACAACCACTCTTGATTAAATCACATCTCCAGGGAGATGATCTAGTTACAGTTTCAAACATACAATACTGAATAGGGATTAGAAGAAGCAGCTGCCTTTACAAAATGGGATTAGGATTAAAACATGGCTCTTCTAGGGTCCATACATCATTTCAAACCAGCACAGGGACCTTATCAAAGATCATATGCCCATAAATTTGGTGGTCAGTCTCTGCACTCTTGATCTGTTCCACTGGTCAGTCCTTCTGTCTTTGTGTCAGTATCGTGATGTTTTGACTACTGTGGCTTTATAGTAAACTTTAAAGTCAGGAAATGATAGACCTCCCAGCTCACTCTTCTTTTTTAGGATATCTATAACTATTTGAGGTTGCTTTCCCTTCCATATAAATTTGATAACCAATTTTTCCAAGTCTTCAAAGTAGGTTGTTGGGATTTTTATTGGTATTGCACTGAATCTGTAGATCAGTTTGGGTAGAATTGACATCTTGACAATATTCACCCTCCCACCCATGATCATGGGATATCATTCTATTTTTTATTTCTTTTAGCAACTTTTTTTTTGGTAATTTTCTGTGTAAGTCTTTGACTTCCCTGATTAGGCTAATTCCTAGATACCTAATTCTTCTTGTACTATTCTGAATGGAATTTTCCCTTAGTTGTCACCTCAGATAGGTCATTGCTTGTGTATAGAAGCATTACTGATTTTTGTACATTAATCTTATATCCTTTCCACTTTGCTGAATTTGTTTATTAGCTCATATAGTTTTGCTGTAGATTTCTCAGGGCTTTTTAGGTATAGGATCATGTCATCTGCAAATAATGAAAGTTTTACTTCTTCCTTTCCTATCTGGATGCCTTTTATTCCTTCCTCCTGTCTAATTGCTCCAGCTAGTACTTCTGATACAATGTTGAGTAATACTGGTGACAGTGGGCATCCTTGTCTTGTCCCCAATTTTAAGGGGAATGCTTTCAATTTCTCACTATTAAGTATGATGCTGGCTATAGGTTTTCATATACTCTTTATGATATTGAGAAAGTTTCCTTCAATACCTAACTTTTGACGTGTTTTTATCAGAAAGGATGCTGGATTTTGTCGAATGCTTTTTCAGCATCAATCAATATGATCATGTGATTTTCCCTTTCAGTTTGTTAATGTGCTGTATTATGTTGATTGATTTTCTTATGTTGAACCACCCTTGCATTCCTGGTTTGAATCCCACTTGATCACGATGTATAATTCTTTTAGTGTGCATTGGATATAATTTGCTAGTATTTTGTTAAGAATTTTTGCATCTATGTTCGTAAGGGAGATTGGTCTGTAGTTTTCTTTTCTTGTATCATCTTTATTTGATTTTGATATTAGTGTGATGTTAGCTTCATAAAATGAATTAAGTAGCATTCCTTTTTCTTCAGTTTTTTTGGAGGAGTTTGAGCTGTATTGGCATTAGTTCTTTTTGAAATGTTTGATAGAATTCTCCTGTGAAGCCATCTGGTTCTGGGCTTTTTGTGTGTGGGAAGATTTTTGATGACTGATTGGATTTCTTTACTTGTAATTGGTTTGTTGAGATCTTCTATTTCTTTCGAGTCAGTATAGGTAATTTGTGTGTTTCTAGGAATTTATCCTTTTCATCTAGGTT
Source organism: Myrmecophaga tridactyla (assembly GCA_004026745.1). Classification (NCBI taxonomy): domain Eukaryota; kingdom Metazoa; phylum Chordata; class Mammalia; order Pilosa; family Myrmecophagidae; genus Myrmecophaga; species Myrmecophaga tridactyla. The sequence continues at coordinate 1,158 of PVIY010040630.1, read as the reverse complement.
GTCTAGTTTGTAGGCATATAGTTGTTCATAATATTCTCTTAGGATTTTTTTTTTCATTTCTTCATGATCTATGGTAACAACCCCCCTCTCTTTTCTGATTTTATTTGTGTCCTCTCTCTTTTCTTCTTTGTTAATCTAGTTAGGACCATCAATTTTATTAATTTTCTCAAAGAAGCAACTTTTAGTTCTGTTGATTCTTTCTGTTATTTTATTGTTCTCCAGTTTGTTTGTTTCTGCTTTAGTTTTCATTATTTCTCTTCTTTTATTTGCTTTGGGGTTAGTTTGCTGCTTTAGTTTTTATTATTTCTCTTCTTTTATTTGCTTTGGGGTTAGTTTGCTGTTCTTTTCTCTAAATTCTCCAGGTGAGTATTTAAATCCTCAAGTTCTGCTCATTCTTGTTTTTTTAGTATAGGCATTTAGGGCAATAAATTTCCCTCTCAGCACTGCTTTTGCCACATCCCATTTGTTTTGATATGCTGTATTCTTATTATCATTTGTCTCCAGATATTTATCAATTTCTCTAGTAATTCCTTCCTTGAACCACTGATTATTTAAGTGTGTTGTTTAATCCCCAAATATTTGTAAAACTCTGGTTCTTTGGCGATTATTAATTTCCGACTTTATTCAGTTGTGATCAGAGAAAGTGCTTTGGATTATTTCAATCATGTTAAGTGTATAGAAACTCAGTTTATGTCCCAGTATATGAGCTATCCTGGAGAAGTTCCATGTGCACTGGAGAAGAATGTGTTTTGGGATGTAATGATCTATATATGTCTATTAGATCTGATTAATTCATCTTATTGTTTAGGTTCTCTATTTCCTTGTTTATCCTCTGTGTGATTATTCTATCTATAGTGAAGAGTGGTGTATTGAAGTTTCTCACTATCACTGTTGATATATCTGTAGCTCCCTTTAGTTTTTCCAATATGTGCCTCATGTACTTTGGAGCTCCTTGATTGGGAGCATACACATTTATGATTGGTATTTCTTCCTGGTGAATTGTCCCTTTTATTACTATGTAGTGTCCTTCTTTGTCTCTTACAATGTCTTTACATTTAAAGTATATTTAGTCTGATATTAGTATAGCTACTACTGCTTTCTTTTGGCTACAGCTTACATAGACGATCTTTTTCTATCCTTTTACTTTCAATCTGTGTC
>PVIY010040629.1:0-22169 GCA_004026745.1 Myrmecophaga tridactyla | reverse complement strand
AATTATATATATTATAAACTTCAAGACAAAAATTTTATTTCAGAAATATCTTCAATGTGCATACATAAGCTTACAAGCATTTTATATTTGCAAAGTTATTTTCTAAGTCTCTGATTTTTACACTTTATTCATAGAATTTAAAAAGAGAGTTTTGATGCAGACTTCATTATTTTGACCCTCAGTATTCACATTCATTCATTCACATTAGAAATCTTTCAACTTATGGTTCTTATAGTTTATTCTAAAATGAATATCTATATGAGCAACTCTTCCCCATCAGGTTGAATTATTTTCATATGTTAAATTCTTAGGGGAAGCATAACTAGGTCAATAGGGTTGAATATTTGTATAGCTTTTAATATTTCCCAATAACTTTTCTAAAAGGTTATTTACCATTTCAGTGCCACCAGTAGTTTAGAGTTGTTTGTTTCCTCAAAATATCTCCAAAATTAGTGTTAGATTTTTCAATATTTCTTGATGGCATTATTCCATGTGACTTTTAATAATATTAGACTGTACTGAAAAACTTTTGAGGTAAATTCATCAATATTTTTAAATGGTTGGCTGAGTTGTGCAATTAGATGCTCATTATTACCTTTATTCTATTGTTCGTCTTTTCTATTTGTCTACAGTATGCATGTATTTTAGATTTATAATCAAAGAATAATATAACACTATAAAGTTGTTCTTTTTTATTTTTACTAATATTACATTATTTGTCCTATTTACTAATTTAAATACCATTGATGCCAACAAACTGCATATCACCATATAATGAAATAAAACTAATTTTCTAGAACAGAAAAAAGTAGAGAGAATAATCTGGAAAGTATCTTCTAGCAATATATATTTCTAATTTCTAGGGAATAATTCTTTAGTTCAGTTATCTGAGGTAGATACATCTTTCAGTTTTATTTTTACAGAAAATTCCTTTTGTCAGCAGATGTGCTTGTTTACTGCCAAGCTTGCAATACAAAGCAGCTTATCTTCTTGTAGAAATAAGCATATATAGTTTACCACACCTAATAGAAAAAGTTGCTTTCTAATGTTTATTCTTAGAAGAGCAAGTTGAAGTAAATAATATTTTAAATTCAATGAAACCAGAGAAATAATCACAGTATGTTCTTGTTTTCTAAGCAGCATACATAACACCCAATCAAAGCTTTAAATATATGATTTGAAATCTCCACCCTCCTTTGTGTAATTTCAGTCCAAAATACTTTTAGTGAAAATTCATGTTCTTAATCACGTATCTTTTTAATGTACCTACTGATTTTTTCAGAATCACTGCAAGAAAAATTACAGGAAAATCTGGTCTCAGTCAATGAGTTATTAGGTGACTTTTGCTAATTCACTTTCTATGCAATTTATATGTGAAGGAGAATGATAAAATAGCAATCACTACATGTTATACTGCACTTAGCTCATATGGTCTATGAGACCGTAGAATTTTGAGAGCAAAAACCACTTTTCAATTATATAACCCACCACTTAGCAGAGGGCCTGTCATCTTATATGCTCCAGGAATGATTATTGAATCTTCGAAAGAATGAAGAATGGAAGACAAATCCCTGTGTGCAAAATATTTCACTGGCATTTCTCCTCTGTGGGATTAGGACCCATCCTTTTATGGAAATCTGTAAACCGATTTGTACTTTTGAAAGACTTATGGAATCTTTAGATTCAATCACAATGCTATTCCCTCTTCCTAAGGTTTTTACAAATATTATGATGCTAGAGCATTATCTATATGATGGAAGTTTCCTTAATTTTCTCACTTATAGTCATGTTAGTATTTTTTTTAAAAACATTATAACCCTGAAGTGAGAGAGAGAGGTGGCTTATACTGCACAACTGTGGACAAAGGCAAACAGAATTGGTGTTTTGCCAGGTGATAGTGAAAACCAAAATCATGTGTTCTAAGGTCAGTTTTTTCTTTTCTTCAATGATATTTTTATTGAGATGCAATCATCCAAAGTGTACAATCACTGTACACAGTATCATCATGAAGCTGTACATTCATCATTACAATCGAGTTTTGAGCATTTTCAATACTCCCAAACAATAAAAATAAATGTAAAAAAGAACACCCAAAATATCTGATACCCCCCCTCCCCCAGTGTTTATTTATTTATTTTCTGGCCTTTTTTTCTTATTCATCTGTCCATACAGTACATAAAAGGAGTGTCAGTCAAGAGGTTTTCACACCCATGTTCACATCTTAAAAGCTCTATAGTTATTCAATCATCTTCCAGAATCAAAGCCACTGGAGGTTATTCTCATGCAGTATATAGACACCCCTTTTCTATATTAGAGTAGCTAAGGCCAGCTGCTGATAGCAATTCCCAGCACCTCCAAGGGCCCAGCTGCTGGGCACCCTTATAGTGTGTCTGGGAAAACAGGGTCTTGTCGCTGTGCAGGGCAGAAAGGAGACAATATCAAAAGTGAAAAACATATAACTGAGAGAAGCTCAAGGAAGATCTGTAAATTACATCATACAGGAAATGGAAAATTATCAACATTTTAAGGAATGTGACAATAATTCATAAGGGGCATTTAAGCCCTAATGAAAGCTGGTCAGACATAGCTGGAACCTGTTCCATTTGGGCTGAGGATCTACTGGCAGCTGTACATGTCTGCTATGAGGTGTAGGCTGAGAAGGGGTGCCTGCCTCCACCAATTAGGAACATCTCGCTGGACACCAGTGAAATTTCTTGGTATAATTGTATTAATAGATGTATAAATAATTATCATAAGCATTGGCAAATTAATCATGCAAAGTTTAAAGTCTAGTGGCGGGGGGAGTGTTCATGTCCACCAAAATCAGATGAGGTAAGCAGATCCCTCAGTATGTTGTATCAGCTGACTATAAAAATGGATCCTTTATCATAATCATTATTTATTTCTGATTTCAGGAACCACTGTTATTGCCCCTCAACTTCACTGTGGTTAAGAACAAGCTAGATTCTCTTGAATTATTTGTTACCAGCAAGATTTTTTCTCGCTGTTAATCAATATATACAGGTGAATAAATATCTGCAATAGATACAGTACTATAAATTTAGCTTTTCTTTACTTTTGCTTTCTTAGTTGTTGTTTTAAGGTTTAATATGACTTTCAGGACTGATGTGAGTTTTCAGTCTAAAGATATAGAAATAGGAGAGGAAATGTGAGGTAATGGCAGACAAAACTAACTTTGAAGTTTCACACATATTAGGCAAATGAATGCTACCCTATAAACCAACAATAGTAATATAGTGTATTTTTTAAGACTATTAAACAATATATTGTCCAATTTATTTTGCATCAAACCATGTAAAGTACTTCAGGGCACATAATTGGGTCTTGTTTTTAGATGCATATTTATGGATTGAAAGAAGTACAAGTCTACCAAGAAAAAGTTGATCAATTCTGAAATTTGGATTAGATTTTAGATTTTCTGACTTTCAAGTCCATTTTTTAGAAAAGTAAATTTTTCTAAAGCATGATAAAAACCTCAAAATATTTTCCTATCTCTTTTGCAACATTATTTTGGGATAGCCTCTGCGTTATAGCACACATATTTTGTTTCTTTCATTCACTATTATAACCTCCAACCATACAACATTGTAGAACACAGTAGAGCCTTAAGTGACAGTGACTGAATAAACAAATGAATTTCACATCTTAGGCTGTTGATTTTTAAATTAATGTTGTTGTCCATCAATAGCAATTTCAAGAGATGTTTTGTAGGATATATTTGACTTTATGGTAAGCTTTTATCTTTTCATAAATAATACCTCTGAATGATTTAGTTATTAGAGAGTTATTAGAGTATCCAAGCAAAAGAAATTTTGTTTTGCTTTGTTTCTATTAAGAAAATAGTAAGAATTTTTTAAAAATAAGATAGAATAAGAAATGAAGGTGGAGAATAGCAAACTTTATTTGGATCACCAATGAATTTCTTTTAAGTTCCTTGTCTACTAGAGGAATGGAAAGTCTTCTTTTTTATTAAAAATTTGTTTAGAAAGAAGTCATTGAAAATGCACTTTTTAAAGTTATCAATAAGCCCTAAACCAGAGTTATTCAAATATTTAGCTGAATTTAGCTAACTATATTTTCTAGGACTTAATGCTAAATGTCTTAGAATTTTAGACTATATTAAATCTTTATGAAATATAATAGTATTGATGTGTTGAAATGTCTTTTAGAGAAACAATACAATATCATCAGAGATTTCTGTCCCCAGTTATATTTCCTTCAGAAATGTATATATGCCCATTTTTTCACCCTTACACCTATTTGGATGCTATGAAGTGTTAATCAAATTAATAGCGAGCAAGTGGCGCCCCATTTGTTTAAGTAAAGTTTCACTGATTTATAGTGATCCTAAGCATCTTTTCTTGTGTTTAGTGGATTATCTCATTTCTTCTTATTCTACAATAACTGATTCTTGTTTTGCTTTTATTTGGGAGGTGGGGGTTGCTGCTGCTTGTGGCTTATAAAGACCCAACATTTGGCATTACTTTCACTGATGTTTAATCATTTTCATGTTTATTTTTACAATAATTATACATATATACACCAAGAAATACAGATAAAACATGGCTATAATCACACCCACATGATATTAATGCCTCCTCACTCTACACCATTCTATTTAATTCTACTGATCACTGGTTCCTTTATTGTGAAGTTATAATATATATTAACATATTTTGAGGCAGATCCACTTCATCCACTTCTTTTTTTTTTCATTTTTTTGGGGGGTGCATGGTCCAGGAATTGAACCCGGGTCTCCTGAATGGAAGGCGAGCATCCTACCGCTGAACCATATGTGCACCCTCATCCACTTATTTTTATCATCTTTTTCAAGTTTCTTTTCATACATTTGAATTTCCAGGTGAAAAAAAGAATGGTTTTAAACATTTTCAAGTAAGTCCCTCTTTGATATTAATCCATGCAAATGGTTAATTTTTACAGATTCAGCTATAAGTGGTTTTATTTTTAAATTACTTGTTCTAGCTCTTTGTTCATGGCATATAGAAATACAATTAAATTTTTATATAGATATTATATATAGTGACTTTTCTCTTCAAAACTTTATCTGTGGATTTTATGGGAGTTCCTCTGGAAGCATTTTTGAAGAATGAGAGTTTTGTTTTTCCAATCCACTCCTCATGCCATTATTTTCCTTTTCCTTTTCTTATTAGATTAACAAGGACCTCCAGTAAAATTTTGAATAAAAATAGTGACTGTAGGCATCTTTGTCTTCTTCCTTATTTTTAATGATTTTATTTTTATTTCACCTTAAGTTGTGTTTTTAGATAACCTGTGCCATTATAAGGAAGGATCCTTTTTTATTGTCAATTAAGAGTTTTTATTTTGAATAACAATTGCTCATTTATAGTGCTTGAAAAATCAATTAAGACAATAATACACCATTGTTCATTCTGTCTGTTAATATGATGAACTGCCAACTATTCTTTTGAAAAATCCAAATTGGTCAAAAGTACAAATCTTTTTAGGCACTCCTGCATACCCTATGTTAATATTTTACATGAAATTTTTGTATCTTCAATAACTGATTTGCAATCTATTATCATTATTATTTTTTTATCAAAATCTATTAGGCCTAAAAATGGTTTGGGAATATCTCTTTTTTCTCTTTTTCATAATAAAAATAAATCTTTGTTTTCTGTTTGAAAGTTTGGTTAAAATGTAATGTGAAGCCATTTTGGTTTGTTTCTCTGTGGGGATGTTTTAACTGCTAATTCAATATTTTTTATTGTGTCTAACTAGTATGCTTTCTGTTATGTGTAGAAGCAGTTAGGATAATTCTTTTATTTCTGTGACTATTTTATTATTGTGCAACTTTACCAATCACTGAACAAAGCTTTCCCGAGATCCTTATATTTTGTTATACTTTGATGCTGTTGAGGTATTGCTTACTTAGATCTTTCCTCTCAATCTTTTTATATTATTTTGATCAGTTTTGCTAGTGGTTTCTCAATGTTGTTTATATGTCCAAATAAAAAACATCTGGATTTGTGCCAAATCATTTGCCTTTTTAAAAATTCCACTTAAGCAATTCAGAGAGTAGACTACTCAGAGGTAAATATTTTTTAGTACATATTGAATGGAATCAATGCTTTACAGAAATTATTTTACAAAATTTTGCTGGCATAAATTTCTGTTCTGATTATTTTTCATTTCTGTCATTTGAAATTTTTTAGGTATCCTGTTCCTCCTTTTCAGAAGTTCCTAATTTGGATGCTTTGCTCATTGATCTTTATCATTGTTTTAATTATCATTAATTTTTTTGAAATGTAGGACAGAGAAGTTATGTATCCTTTCTGTTTCTTACTCCTTATCCTCCCCCCAAATTATTTTCCTGTCAGAGATGACTTATAGGAATCCTACCAATAAAATTCAGCAAAAACAGATTAGCCATAAAATGAGTTTTGAGAATTATCATTTCTTAACTTTTACTTATATTATTTGAAAGTACAATTGATGACTATAGAAAATTGATTTCAATGTTGTGGTGAAAAACTCATGGTGATTTTGCAAGGAGTAAATATAGCTAATGGAGGTGAAATTGACATAAAAAATTTCCAACAGGCTCTACTTTGGCTTAAACACCAAGGACATCTATTCTGAAATACAATTAGCCTGGGGTTTTTGATCTCCAAGAAACTTTTTCAATACCACTGAACTTTTGATGAAGAGAAGAATTGTACTTCCAAAATTCATTAAACATATAACATTTTAATTCCAATATATAATATTTTTAATACACTGAGCAATATAAAATTCTCTCCTAAAATTTTGGAGTGTAAATGGTTTTTTATAAGCAAAAGTACATAAAAATCGGTTTTATTATTGTTAACTAATGTGAGGTTCACAAGACATTTCACCTACTTGTATGGAGAGGAAGGGGTTTTTGCAATTAAATTAATCATGAAATGCTTCTCAAGCCAGCATTGATTTTTGCTTTCCTCACTCATGTTTCTTTAAATACAATAAAAGACAGCATACTATAATAAAACAAGTTGCTCAAACATTGTTGTGGTTGATTAAAACAATACATCTGTTGTGTTGCTGAATTAGGCAAAACTGCCAAAACTGAATGACATCATCATCATCATGACAGTAGCTCTCTGATATACATATAGAACATATTTTCGAGCTGAACATTCCATTTGATGAGGATTTGAATAAAAAATTTTAGGATGATATATTTTATCTCAGAACAAAGCAGAAATTCATGTACAAAATTTAAAGGCAAGTTATCCCAAAGGATTACAAAAATTATATCACTGAAATTTCAGGCCCCTTAGTTTACATATTTTGTTTGTGAGAAAACTTGAGGCTGACATATTTCTAGACAGACAGTGCTGAAAGTAGTTTTTCAACAACTTTGGGCCATGGTAAGTCTTATTCTTAAAGTAGAGAGCTTTATATTATCTAACAGCAAATTTTGGTATTATTTGAAAAATGTGGATATGCATTGCATATCTAGTAGGCCTTACCTAAATAATGCCAAGATTTACAGAAATGGAATTATCAAATTAATGGAATCAGAGTCATCAAGGGGCATATATTGAAAATATAAGTTTTGAAGAAATTTGTTTATAAATAATCTGTTCAAAACATACCTTCTGATATGGCTTCTGTATTTTATATTATGCTGATCCCCATGCTGAATCCACTCATTTATAGTTTTAGGAAATAAGAAGCAAAAGATGCTCTCTTTAAAGTCATGCAGAAGAGAGAGGGCTCCAGACAACTGAAATTTCAATGAATCTGAACACTCAAGGTTATCTGTTCATTTCTTCTTATTGGGCATTTACTTGGCTACTCTCTACCTACAGTAGCATCCTTCAATTAGTTTGAATTTCTTTTGAATCATCCTCTGCTTGATCACACATGTTCTGTGTCAGATTAAAGAATGTGTTTTTATAAATCTCCATAATAATTTGTAGATGTGAAATATGTGTCAAATGTGATTTAAATAAGTATAGTTTTAGACCAACTAACATGCATCAGAAAATATGTGGTGCTATCTTCAAATTGTATGATAAATATCCCCATGAAGGTTCCATTGTCAGAGAATTTTATTAAGGAATGCACTTTCAGATGGCATTAAATTTATTCTGTAGAAATGAAATATAGCACAGTTGTAAAGGGTACTTCTTTTGACTGGTTTAGATTCTAGATCTGAACTCAGTAAATCACTGGAAATTTAAATATATTTTCCTCAACTATACAAGAAAAATAATATTTTTAAATTGACTAAGTATAAAGATTATATTTGATGATTAACAGAAAATATTTAATGCTATACTAACACATTTTGGCTACTATCTTCAGAATAAATATATTCTTGCAAAATTTTGAATGTATAATACCTCTTGTTATGAAAATGTTCAAGGTGTTTTACATATATTATTGGTTAATCGTACTCTTAATCAGCTACAAAGGCAAATCAGCACTTCAATATTAATTCTAAAAGCAAAGTAAAATCTTGTGAAAAACTAAGTTATAGAAAAATGGATATACGAAAATTTGGAAAATATTTTAAATTATTAAAGAAAATAGAAATAGCCTAACCATTTCTCACAGATTTGTTCATGGTCTTCTAACCTAATCTTACATATGAATACATATATATTACATAAATAAACACATTTTTGTCATTCTCCTTTTCTCTTTTTTTAATGCAATTTTATTGAGATATATCTTCACATACCATATAATCATCTAAAGTATACAATTAATGGTTCACAGTATCATCATACAGTTGTGCATTCATCATCACAATTAATTTTTGAACATTTTCATTACTCAAAAGTATAAAAAAGAATAAAAATAAATATAAAAGTAGAAAAGAACACCGCAAACATTCTGTATACCCAATCCCCCCTATTATTCAGTTATTCTTGTTTTTTTCTATCTCTTGCTCACCTTTCCATGCACTGGGAAAAGGAGTGTCTGTCACAAGGTCTTCATAATCACACAGTCTTGCAGTTTTTGGTTTCCACTCATCACTGTAAACTTTGGTAATTCTCTGTAATTTAAATTTAGGATATGTATATTTTCTTGATATATGAGTGAAATAAAGACCCTCATTTAGCAATGCTGTAAAACATGAAGTTTTATAAAATCAGGAGGTGCTGGTTTGAAGTCATGTACCCAAGAAAGGCCATGTTCTTTTAATCCATCATGTGGGGGCAGACCTATCGTGTGGGGGGCATTTGGGTTAGATTATTTCAATTGAGCAGAGACTGAGCCCACTCAAGTTGGCTCTTAGTCCTTTACCTGTGTCTTTTGTGAGAGAATAAAAGACAAACATTGAGAGAGAGCTTAGAGAGAAAAGCCCAGAGAGGCTGAGGACCCACAGATTCTCAGAAAGCCACTGATACTAAGGAGCTGAAAGTAACAAATCCTGGGGAAGAAGGACCAGCAGTCCTAGCCATGTACCTCCCCATGTGACAGAGGAACATCGGATGCCAGCAGCCTTTTTTCAGAGAAGGTATCTTTCTCTAGATTCCTTATTTGGACATTTTTAAGGCTGTGGACATGCAAATTTGTAAGCTCAAAGAAACCTCCATTTAAAAAGCCAACCCATTTCTGCTGTATTGCATTCCAGCTGCTTTAGCACCCTGAAACAATGAGGTTAACTCTACATCCACTAATATCTTTTAACTGTCTACATGCTAACAATTTGATTTGAAAACCCTACCATTCTGTGATGTGTTAAGAAGCTTCAATAGTTCATGTTTCTTTGTTTAATTTGGTAGGATTTAAAAAAAATCATTTTATTTCTATAAATTTGTTATGTTTTTTTAAATAAATAAATATTTCAGTCAGATGTTTGGCTCATTCCTTTTAATATTTATAGTAGATTAACACTAAGTATTGATAATGAATCCAAATTTCATGACATCCCATAAATTTAATCAGGTAGGATGCTAAAATTTCCTATAAAAATTCCTCAACATGACCTGTAGTTGCAGTTTTAAGTTTTTGTTCTGTTCAATGTGTATTTAAGAAAATATGTTTTCTTCATTTTCCAAGTATTTGATTATTTTTATTTAAACCTAAGCAATGTTTTTTAGATATATTATTTTGCATTTAAGTGATATGTATTCTTCTAAATTATATTAAGATTTTCTTTCTAGAATTATTTTTGATCACTTTCTGAAATTATTTTTGAAAGGTTAAGATAAAGTTTAACCTCTGTTTTAGAAGTAAAATGTTAACAACTTTTCACTAGTTTATCACCATTCAATAATTTATTAAAATATTATTCATATATAAAATTCATCTACATTCTGAACAAAAATGAAATTTTAATTTTTCCTATATACTGTCCATATAAATTACTATATTATGACTTACCCTTGCTCAAAAATCAAAGTTGTCTAGAATCTATATTTGTTGCAATTTCTCTTTTGTTTGCAATTAGTGATGTCTTTAATAGGTATTTCTTTTGTATTACTATACATTTTGATTAATCTCTTATGTTGTATATGCATTGTGCTTTTCTGTTTATTAATGCAGTATCTGTTTTTATGTAAAAATCTGAAGCCAAATGGGAAAATTTTAACTTTGTTTGATCTGAATGATGATTAAACATATTTTTGTATACACTGTAATGAGTTGTAATTTAAAAATTATTCAGAATTTCAAAAAAGTTGATGAAACCTACCCTACCTTTTAAAAATTTTTTTTTAGTTAGCACATATATAACTAGGATACCCCATTAACGACATTCAGATATCCATTTTGCTATTGCTTATTACATTCACAATGTTTTGGTACCATAACCATCAACCAATACCAAAATATTTCCAAGCTTTCAAATAAGGACCTTGTATGTTTTAAATTTTAAGGTCCCATCCTCTACACCCATCAAACCCATGGTAAACACAGTACAGATTCTTAATCTAAGAGTTTTCTTATATTAAATATTTTAAATCATTGAGATTGTACACGATTTGTCCTTTTGTGTTTGGCTTATTTCAGTCAACATGATGTTTTAAAGGTTCCTCCAATTTGTCACATATATCAGGACTTCATTCCTTTTTTATGGCTGATAGTATTTCATCATGGTATTCCATAACACCACATTTTACTTATCTATTCATCAGTTGATTCATCTAAATATGGGTTGCTTCCATCTTTTGGCAATTGTGAATAATTCTGCTATGAACATTGGTGTGCAAATATGTATTTTTGTCCCTACTTTCTGTTCTTTTGATTATTTACCTAACAGTGGGCTAGCTGGGTCTTATGGTACTTCTATAATTAGCTTTCTGAGGAAGCAACAAAGTGTCTTCTACAGAAGGTGCACCATTTTACATCACCACCAGCAACGAATGGGTGTTCCCATTTTTCTTCATGCTCTCCAACACTTGTTCTTTACAATGCTCTTAATAGTAGCCATTCCTTTGGGTAAGAAATGCTATATCATTAGGGTTTTGATTTGCATTTCCCAGATAGAGATGTCTATTCAAGTCTTTTGCCATTTTAAAAATTTGGTTGTTTGTCTTTTGTTGTTAATTTTAAGGATTTCTTTATATATTCTGCGTATTAAACCTTTATTAGTTATGTAGTTTCCAAATATTTTTTCACCTTGTATAGGCTGTCATTTTACTTTCATGACAAAATCTTTGAGACAAAAAAAATTGTTAACATTGATGAGGTCTCATTTATCTATATTTTCATTTGTTGCTTGTGCTTAAGGTAGGAAGTCTAAGAAACCACTCCCTAATACAAGGTCCTGACAATGTTCCTTTTGTTTCCTTGTAGGAATTTCATACTTCTGACTTTTATGCTCTCTGATATATTTTGATTTGATTTTTGTATAAGGTGTGAAATAGGAGTCCTACTTTTTTCTTTTTTGCAAATGGAGAGCCAGTCTCCAAGCATCATTTGTTGAGGAGACTGTTCTTTCCTAATTGAGTGGTCTTTTCCTTCTTGTCAAAAGCCAGTTGGCCATGAGTGTGAAGGTTGATTTCTGCGTTCTTGATTTGATTTCACTGGTCTGTATGTCTATCTTGTGCCAATTACATGCTGTTTTGATTATGTGGCTTTGTGATAAATTTTAAGATAAGGAACCATGACTCCTCCAACTTCATTCTTCTTATGCAAATACAGCTTTAACTATGTAGGGACCCTTACCTGTCCATATAAAATTGATGATTAGATTTTCTATTTCTGCAAAGAAGGTTCTTGGAAGTTTTATTGAGATTGTATTGAATCTATAAATTGCTTTGTGTAGGATTAACTTCTTAATGATATTTAGTCTTGCAATCCATGAACTTGACTGTCTTTCCATTTACTTAAGTCTCCTTCAAATTCTTTTATTTTCATTTCATTTTATTTTTTGCTCAATTGCTGTGGCAAGAACCTCCAGTAAAATGTTGAGTGACAGTCATGACAGTGGGCATCATTATTACGTTCCTGAACTTAGAGGGAAAGCTTTCAGTCTTTCACCGTTAAGTACGATGTTAGCTGTGGGCTTTTCATATATGCCCTTTATCATGTTGAGGAAATTGCCTTCTACTCTTAGTTTTTAAAGTATATTTACTACAAATGGTGTTGCATTTTGTCAAATGCCATTTCTGCATTAATTGAGATAATTTTTCCCTTTCATTTTGTTAATGTGTTTATTACATTCATTGATTATCTTACGTTGAAAAGCCTTGCACTCTAGGGATAAATCCAATTTAATCATGGTGTGTAACTGTTTTAATATCCTACTTGATTTGTTTTGCATATTTGCATTTATATTCATAGGAAATATTAGTCTTTAGTTTTCTTTTCTTGCGGCATCTTTATCCAGCTATGGTATGAGAGTGATGTTGGCCTCATAGAATTTGTTATGGAGTCCTCCCTCCTCTTCAATATTTTGGAATGGTTTGAGCATAATTGGAGTTGTTTGTTCTTGGACTACTTGATAGATTCCTCTGTGAATTTATCTGGTTCTGGGCTTTCTTTTTTGGAAGGTTTCTGATTACTGAGTCAATCTCTTTACCAGTAATTGGATGTCAAGATCATCTATTTCTTCTTGAGTCAATGTAGGCATTTGCACTGGTTTGAAGCTTTTATGTACCCCCAAAATGCCATGTTCTTACAGTGCAATCATGTGGGGGCAGACTTATTGTTGATTGAGACATTTCAATTAGATTTTTTTCATGGAGATATGATCCACCGAATTGTGGATGGGATGTTTTGATTAGATTGTTTCTGTGGAGATGTGACCTTGCCCATACAAGTTGGGTCTTAATCTACTTACTGGAGTCCTTTAAGAGGGAGAATTTTGGGTGGGCCATGGTGGCTCAGCAGGCAGAGTACTTGCCTGCCATGCCGGAGACCCAGGTTTGATTCCCGGTGCCTGCCCATATAAAAAGAAAAAATAAAAGAGGGAGAATTTTGGAGAGAGCTCAGACACAGACATTTGGAAATACAGAAAGAAAATATGCCCCAGGGAAAAAAACAGAAGGACCCATTAGAGCTGAGGGAACAGTTTGAAACCAGAAGCTGGGAAAGAAGGGCAGCAGATGTCGTGTGCCTTCCCATAAGACATAGAAACTCCAGATATAATCGGCCTATCATGAGTGAAAGTATCCTCTTGTTGATGCCTATATTTGGACATGTTCATTGCCTCAAACTGTAAATTTGTAACCTAATAAATCCCCTTTGTAAAAGCCAATCCATCTTGTATTCAGGCAGCATTAGCAAACTGAGACAGTGGGCTTTTTTCTAAGAATATGTCCATTTCATGTAGGTTATCTAATTTATTGACATACAGTTGCTCATCCTTTTTTATTTCAGTAGTAATGAACCCCATTTCATTTTCATGCTTTGATATTTGTATCCTCTTTCCTTTTTCTTTGGGGCTCTGCTGTTAGGTGCATATTTATTAATAACTGTTCCATCTTCTTGATGAACAATCCCCTTTATCAGTATTTAATGACCATCTATGTCATGTGTAACTTTTTCATTTAAAGTCTATTTTATATGACAGTGGGATAGCCATCTGTGCTGATTTGAAGCTATTATGTACCCCCAGAAAAGGTCATGTTCTTTTAATCCATCCCTGTGGGTACAGACCTCTTTTGGGTGGGATTTTGATTTGATTATTTCAATTGAGATGTGACAAACCCAATTCAAAGTGCAGTCCCCTCTGAGGATAAAAGAGAGCAAAGAAAAAAGAAAACTTGGAGAGAGCTCACAGAGGAAGAATAACCCCAGAGATGCTGAGCAGAACCACGGATGCTCAGAGAGAAAGCCATTGGATACGAAGCAGAAAGCTATAGAACTCAGAAGTGAAGGACCAGCAGATGCCAGCCATGTGCCTTGCCATGTGACAGAGGTGTCTCAGATGCTGGCAGCCTTTCTTCAGAGTCCAGGTATCATACTCTTGATGCCTTAATTGGGACATTTTCATGGTGCATGACTGTAAATTTGTGAACTAATAAATCCTTATTGTAAAAGCTTACTTGTGGTATATTGTTTTTTTCTGCCAGCTTTTTGAACCAAAACACCACCTAAGCTGCATGGTATGTTTTATTTTGTTTTAACATCCTTTCACCCTCAACTTACTTGATTATTCAAATTTCAACTGTGTCTCTTTGAAACAGCATACAATTGGGTAATGCATTTCTATACACTCTGCCAATATTTGCTTTTTGGCTAGACAGTTTAATTCATTTATATTTAAAATCACTACTGATATTTCAGGATTTCTTCTGCCACTTTGCTATTAACCTTTGTTAGTCTTTGTTGTAGTTTGAAGCTGTATTATACCCCAGAAAAGGCCATGTTCTGTTTTTGTAAACTTTTTTTTTATTGTATAATATAGTATATATGCAAAGCAAAGCAAGAAAACAGTAATGGTTTTCAAAGTACTCATCAACAAGTAGTTTACAGGACAGATCCCAGAGTTTGTCATGGGCTACCATATGATCCGCTCATATTTTTCCTCCTAGCTACACCAGAATATAAGAGGCTAGAAGGAATAAATGTCTCATCATCACGATCTACTTTTTTCTTTCTTGTGAAAAATAGCATATATACAAAAAACCAATAAATTTCAAAGCACAGCACAACAATTAGTTGTAGAACAGATTTCAGAGTTTGGATGAGTTACAATTCCACAATTTTAGGTTTTTACTTCTAGTTGCCCTAGGATACTGTAGACTAAAAAGAAATAGTACTTCCTCTGTACTATTCTTCATCTCAAGCATTTTTAAGATAATTATGTAAATAAGATAATTGTCTTTTAAGATAAGTATGTAAATAATAGTTTAAGACAATTATGAACATATAATTATGCTCAGTATATCCATATTCTCATCTTCTTCATTGGTGTTTTCTCTTTTTTTAGCCTCCTCCTTTAGGTGGGCCACGCTTTCCTGTTTCTTGGTGTTTTCCACTCATTTGTTGTACAGTGTACATTTTAATATTTTAAGGTGATGACCCCATGATTTATTTCTCAGATGTATATTCCTTGGTTTGTAATAAGCTAAGGATGAGGCAAAGAGTTTCTTGAGCTTCAGCTCTCCTATCAGGAAGGTCCCCCCAAGGTCAAGTCAGTGTGCAGGGTTTTATTTGCTTCTCTGAGGTTTTGATCTTGTCTTGGGCTTTTGCATGTTTTTTGTTTTAGGTTTTTTCCTATTTACAGGTGTTTTTTTGTCCCCTCTGTTTCTTGGGGGACAGACTCCCTTCCCAGGTGTTTAAAGTTGGCAGGATTTTGTCCAAGTCTGATTGCCTCTGTAGTTTAATTTTATGCTTCATCTGCTATCTCAAGCTACTTTTCCTTGAGAGTCATCCCAGGAAAGACTTTCCAAGTCAGTACCTTTCCAGCCAAAACAGGACCAAAGTCCCATGAATGTGGCACAGACTATGTCCAAATGCCCCAGAGGGGATCAGGGAGGATGCCAAAAGCATCTCTAATGGTTCCCTGAAGCTGAACTTTCCTGGTATGTCCAGTAAACACAGCCCTTCATCTAACCATTCCCTGTAGCCCTGAGAATGTGCTGTATTTTTAAATCTCCACCACGAATGTTCCTTCCAGGAAGGGTTGAAACATCTACTGTTGCTGCCTTTGTCCAGGGCAGGGCTGAAACAATAACTGCTCTCAGAGCTGAGCCCCTAGTGATTAAAATTCACTAAAAAAATGCCTTGGTCTGTGACCAGGTGTGCCCCCCATCTTCTTAGGGCAGAGGGGTTTTATATCCCTTTCTGTCACAAGTGGACTAGACAGGGACTGAACCCCAAGATAGCCTGGACTGAGAGCAGAGGACAGGTGCTGGAGCCTCTTTACAGAAAGAATAATTTACTGCCCTTTTTAGCATAGTTATCAGCCTCTTCCTCCTGTTCTTTCCTATATGCTGTACAGGATTCTTCTTGTCTCCAGAGTTTCAAAATAGTTGTTTCAAACAGGTCCTGCCCATTTAATAGTTGGTTTGGATGGAGAACTTAATACTGGAATCCCAACTCTGCCAACTTCCCTGTAAATAAACATTCTCTGTTCTTATTGTAGTTCTCTAACAATTTGAATATTAAGTGTTTGATGTTGTCCCACAGCACTTGAATGTTATTCCCTATAATTTTTTTTAAATCTCCTTTCTGTTTGGTTAATTCTTAATGGCTTATCTTCAAGTTCAATAAATCTTTTGTCAGGTGTAGAAACTCTACTAAAAATCATGTTGATGGAATTCTTTGTTTCTTATATTGTGCTTTTGTGCTGTTTAAAAGTTATATTTATAGCATTTCTTTGGACCCTACCCAATAGATTCTGTCCTTGTGATAAAATTTTTTATCTATCCATGTGTGATTTTATCTTTGCCACTGAATCTTTTATCCTAGTAACTGACAATGCTCTTTAGCAAAAGACCATTTGGAACACATATAGTTGAAAAATTTGGTTTCATTTCTCATTGCAGAGAGGAAGAACACATGGTATATGAAATATGTGCTTTCCAAGTAAGAACATTTTAGGAAGAACTTATTACAATATTTAGACTTCTATATTCTATATACTATAGGAAGTACATAGAAGTATTTAGGAAGAGGGTATGAGGTTAGATAACCAGGAAGAGGGTACAAGGAAGTGAAGATTTAATTTTAGATTGGATGCTTTCAGAAAGCAAAAACTATTCTATGATATGTCTCTCAATAAATTTTATCTATTGATAGGGTAGACTAAAGTAAGAATAAAACTATCATTTGTAAAATAATGGTGGTTCCTCATTTACTAAGAGAGGAGGATGTTTTGTATTTTGTAGGTTGCACAGTGACCCTGACTGAAGAACTTCCAGCCTACCCCATGTCATTTTTATGAGTGTTTGGTAAAAGTGTTTAGAAATGAATGCAAACCTCTTGATTCTAGGACTATCTGCTTTTTGAAACTGACATTGTAGGCCACCTTTGGCTTTAAATATTCTTTATAATTTATCTGTATTCTTCTTATGTGTCCCCATTTTCTTCTACCCTTTGCCCAAGGAGAAACAGTTCATTCATTCCATCTCCTCTTTGACAGGCTTGTTTTTCATTGGTCTTCTGAGTTCTTGGGTGTTTCCAACCTCATCTTTCTTGGGTGTTCATAGAAACTTTGATTTTGTAGATAATATGGTTTTTAAAAATTGTTAGTGTTAAGGAAATACCCTTTATGGATTTCTATATTTTAAGTAGAAGTGGAAGTTCTATATATCCTTTTAAATTTTATTCACTGCAGTGGCTTCAAATAACTTCTTTCTGGATAACTTTACACTTGCCAGTAAAATATCTATCTGAAATTCTATTTATATACCTTGAAAATATAAAGGAACTTCAGAACCACTGTAGGTTTAAATACTCTAATTTTCTTATAAAACCTCCACTTTTCTCTCCTCTACCTCCTCCCCATCCTCCATACCACCTCCCTCTCCTCCTCTTCCTCCAGTGCGATCCCCAATAAAGAATATTGATGAATTACCCAGGAGAAATGACTGGCTGAATTTGAGAAAGAAATTCCCTCTTCTGACTGCTGAAATCATCAGCTCTACTTTTGTTTTTTTAATAGAGGAGTTAAGAATCTACAAAAAAATAATTCACAAAATATAGCACCTCACACACCACCTCACCATCACCAACCTGCATCAGTGTGGAACATTTGCTACGAAGAATGACAGCATTTTATAAAATAATTGTACTTTTTTTTTCAAAAATATATTTCATATTTCTTCTTTTATTATATAAATATCAGTTAACCCTCATACTATAAGAATATAAACATTTTAAGATGATTTTTGTTATTATTCATACAAATGCACAAACAGTACAATTAATTGATAAAGGTCTCTGGGTTCCTTTTACTCCATGATGGTAAAGGTCTCACATGTTGCTGTAGATGATTCTAAAAAAATAAAAAATCCAGCAAAAATATACATCCTACTCAAAAGTGAATCATTTTAAAGGCATAAAAGTTCCAACCCCCACCAACATAAGGAAAGTCACCTATTCCTCCATTCAGAAACATTTTTTTAAAATGCACAAACTCCCTTTTTTTTTTAACAGAACAAGAGGTTCTGGATTTCAGCCTCCTCCCTCTACGTTGAGCCCAGGGGTTCTTACAGCCCAGCTCTGCAACTCTGCTTCCGACAGGGGGTGTCACTGAGTGGTCTTTTTGTGAGGAAATTTGGGAAGACAGCAAGGAAGGGTGGAGTTTCAGTATATAATAATCTTCAAGACATAATCTGCATCTCAAACATACAAACAAACAAAAAAAAACAGTTCAACTCTTATTTCTCCCACATATTTGTGCTATAAATTGAGTCAAGATTTAGAAACACGATTGGGTCCTCAAATCCCAATGGATAAGGAGAAAATTATAGTCAGAAAGTAAAAGTGGAACAACACTTATGGATGGTGGTTGAGAGGTCGCCAAAACAAAAAGACCTACAAACACAAGGGGGGCATCTTTCCAGGCTAGGCACAAGAATGTTTCAGTTTCAAAATATCTCTGGTAGAATTCTAGGGCTTCAGAGAAAAAAAAATAAACTAAAAGGTGGTAGCCAGACACAAACACACACACATACATACACAATATATACATATGTACATAATATAGTATATTTTCAGCAGAACGAACAGGTATTTTAAAGAGACGGTGATTTCAAATTTCTTCCAAAAAAAAAAAAAAAGATAAAATACAACAATTAAATGAGCAAGAATATCAGAGTTTGGTAAAAGGAGAAGTGGTGAGAAAAGACCGGGCCTACTTACAGAACTGGAAGAAAGATGAGAAGCCTGCTGTAGTTGGGTTTGCTTTTTATACACTTCAAAGTAAAAACCCGATCACAGTATTCAAATGAAGGCTTAAGCGAAGACAGACATCTTCCTCAGCTCCCCAGGGTTGAAAGGACACTCACTCTCCCCGGATCCCCACCCTTTTTCAAATGCATCACAGTAGGAAAACGGTAGCTGAATCAGTCCTCCATCCTCCTGCAGAGAGGACTGGGTAAGTAAGCTTAGTCCATCTCTCCATCCTCAGGGGAAAGGAGAGGGGAACAGGCAACAGTATCAGAGGAGTGATGGGATCAGGTCGGTTTCCATCCCCAGATGGGATAAGAATGGGCCCTTAGTGGGGTGGGTGCTGGAGGAGGGAGGAGAAAGGAGCCTGAGGCTTCCTGTCATGGCCCCACCCCAATCGACGGCAATGACTTGTGTGTACTTATGCGGGGTGTGAGGAGGGGGCGGGGGTGGTGAAGGGAGGATGAAGAGGGCAGGACAAGGGGAGGGGTGCTGCCGCCCTCACCTGACCATCTACCTCCCTGTCCGTCATCTCCTAGCGCCCTGATAGGCACACGCTGCCCATGGCCAGATGCGTGGTACCTGTGTCACTGATGCTGTCACAGGAGCGCAGGTTAAGGCTCTGTAGGCCGTCCATGCGCCACAGGTGCAGGAGGTCCGCGTCCGAAATGCCCTCGCAGAAGCTGAGGTTGAGGCGCCTCAGGCTCCTCAGCCAGTGGGAGACGTGCTTTAAGGAAAGATCGGTGAGCTGCCGGCAGTCCTGCAGTGTGCGCTGTCTCAGGCGCTGGGCGCGTCCTGCCCGCCAGGTGCCCGATGCCCACGTCCGGCAGGTGGCGGCGACCGCGAAAGTTGAGGCTCTTGAGACGCTGCAATCCCCAGGCAATAAGCAAGAGGCCGGTGTTGGTGATGTTGCTGCAGCCACCCAGGTCTAGCCCCTCCAGCCCCTCGAGGTGCTGCGCGGTGCGGCGCCGGCGGCTGTCGGTGATCCGCTTGCTGAGGCTCGGGTTGGGGGCGCTCAGGGACCCGATCTCCTGCACCGAGCGTGGCCCTGCGCGTTATCGGGGAGGTGGCTGCAACCGCGGAGGTTGAGACCCTCGAGCTGGCCACGCCCCGGCTCACGTGGCTGAAGCTGCCGAGCGGCTCGGGATCTGTGCCCGGCGGAGGCACGGGGCCCGCAGGCTGGGGAAGAGCTACCGGCCGGCCCGAGGAAGATGCAGCGCGGTCTCCGCATCCCGCCACGCCGACCGTTGGTAGGCCGCATCCCGCCAGGCCGCGCACCCTTGCGCCGCGAGCCCCTTGACCCGGCAGTCCAGGTGGCCGAAGACCGTGGCCAGCAGCTCAGGGAACAGGCAGGAGATGTGGGTCTCCGTCTTCCTCCACCCGCCTCCGCGGCGCCGGGGGTAAGAGGCGCGAGCCCCGCCGCGGGCCCTGCCCCTCCCCTCGGCCGCTCCTGCCGCCGCCTCCGCCCCTCCTCCTGCTGTGTCCGTCAGGGTAGCCGGCCTGCCTGACGGCTTGCCGGCGTCTCCTCGTTGCCCTCCCGCTTTCCCGGGCTCCGCTCGGTCCTCAGGCCTTCCCGGTTTTCGCTCCCGGAGCCCGGCCGGGCCAGCCGGTTGCTCGGAGTCTGCCGCCTCCTGCGCTGACCTCCAGGGGAGCGGACCCGGGACGGGTGAGCAGGTGCGCCCTGCCCCGGGCGCCGCGGAGACTTCCTGTTGCCTTAGTCTCTAGCTCGCTTTTCAAACCTCGCACTCCGACCCACTCGCACTCCGCCGCCCAGGTCGGGCTCCAGGAGGCCAATCCGGGCCGCCGGGCCCACGTCCCTTCTCCCCCTGCCGTCTGGGGCACTAGGGATCCATCCCTGGTACCGGGGACGCAGGGGTTGGACGGTGGCTTGTCGCAGACCCAGGACTGCCAGGCGGACCCCGCGTTTTCGGTTGGACTATTTTTCAACAGTAGTTACCTTTGTTACAATTGATGAAAGTTTATTAAACTAGTTCTGTCGTCCATTATTTGCATTCAGTGTTATTTTCCCATATACTAGTCTATTATTACCACCTTCTATTGGTATCATATATTTGGTATAGCACATAAAAGAACATTCTTACACTTGTACTAATAATTATAGTCCATCATCTACAATAGAGTTCATCACACAGTAGTCTTAGGTTTTATCTTTTAATTTTTATTATAGTAAAATCCCAGACTTTCCTTTTACACTAATTCACCTACATAGATCAGTGCTGTTGAGTACCCTTATAATAATATACTGCCATCACCATCATCCGTATCCAAACCTTTATTAAAAGACTTGTCATGGTCAGCTTCATGTGTCAACCTGGCCAGGTGGTGGTACTTGTTTGTCTGGTTGGGCAAGTACTGGTCTGTCTGTTGCAATGAGGACATTTCATAGACTAGATCATGATCATGGCAGCTGCATCCACAGCTGATTCCATTTGTAATCAGCCAGAGGGCGTGCCTTCTGCAATGAGTGATGCTTAATCTAGTCACCAGAAGCCTTTTAAGGAGGATTCAGAAGCAAGAGGCCCTTCCTGCGTCTGCCAGCTAACCTCTCCTGTGGAGTTCCTACGGTAATACCTGACCTACAGAGAAGTGCAACCATAGAGCTCTCCAGGAATGATGGTGCTAGTCTCACAAATTTGTTTCTCAATGTTCTGGTGAAAGATGCATCCTCCAGACATTCCTGGGGTGTAAGAGCAGGCTTTGCATGATAAATCCACTCTAACATTCCACTCTTTCTAAGCCTCTGGATCCCCTCATCTACATTATACCAGGGCACTTCTGGCATTTCAACCTCAGGTAATGTTGGCCACCTTTTGATCCATGTTTCAACCAACCATCCAAACAAACTGTTAATACCTTTT
>PVIY010040628.1:0-22226 GCA_004026745.1 Myrmecophaga tridactyla | reverse complement strand
CCTTGTGTCAGTCCCAATCCAAAACTTCATTGTCAACAGCCTAACTTGCAACTATTCCATTTCCATTTTAGGGTGTGCCTTCTAGCTATTTTTAATGACTTCTTTCTTAGCAAGTGAGTTTTCCTCACAGCCATGTCCTATGATTGCTACATAGCCACCATTGTCCTTTGCACTATGGGGTGAATGGTTACTATATAAATGAATCTTCAATGTCCTTGCTTGACCATTTGTCACTATGTGACTACAGCAGTTAAGCAGGATGCTTATATGTATCTCTTCTTGGGAAAGTGGGTCTTCTCCCAAAAGGAAATGCATTTGATAAGGATGTTTATCCTGAAGGAAATATCCTGGGGAGCCTAGCCAACTCCCTGTGGTTGAGTGCTGGAAAGACCATCACATAGCACATTTTGGCAATCAGCCACCTTTTCCCAAGATATTTAAGCCCCCTGAATATGAAATAGAAACTGGAATCTAGTCTGTGAGGAGGATGCTTTTCTTGGAACTTTCCCAGTCAGACCCCAATTGCTGTCTCTGGGATTCCCCAGAATTTCTCTTCAGGTGTTGGCTCTACACTGTTTGATGATGTAACTATCTATTAATTCTGATTATCTTTTACTTGCTTTTTTAATAAAATGTTTTAATACTATTGGGGTTTGTGTTAATTGTATACCTGAGACTCAAAATTAAGTGGCCACAAGAATTACATAGTCTTTCATGTTACAAAATATTATGTGGCCTTTTATGCTACAAAATTGTTATAGTCAGTAGGATACACATTTTAACATGACTTCCTAACAGTGAATATCATTTCTACAAGCTGTTGAAACTTTGTGTAAAGATTATGGATTAAAGTTTGTTGAATATTGTAATGTTTTGCTAGGTCCATTCTTGGTAGATTTGGAGTTGTCTGTTCCATGTTCATGTTCTGTGCAGAATAATGATTTGGATTTAACTCTTTTATCCCCTTGGTTTATACATTTTGCTGTTATAAGGCATCTGGGCATTTGTAATTCAGTAACCCTCTTCCAAAATTTACTTGAGAACAGTGAGGGTTAAAAGTTCTGTAAATATCAGAAGGTGCTATCTCCTTTGAGGTTGTGCATTTCTTGCTACAGACATAACAAAAATCTTGCTCTGGAGTTGGGGAGAGGCATTTAGCAATATAAGATGTGAAAGTTCACAGCCTCCATCCAAGTAGTACCAAAAATAATAATAATAATATTAGGCTAAATGTTGTGGACATTAGATAGGAAACAATACCATTTTAAAAAAATCCTCTGTGACTAAGATAAAGGACAAAGAAGTCCAGGATGGGATGAGTCACCTTATACCTTGCTTGTGAGAGAATGGGAAAAATGTACAGGACCCCGTGAGGACTGGAGGAACAGAGTAAAACAGGGAGAACCTATTCAGGTTACTCTTTGACAAGACATTATTCCATTAGAGAAAGGAAAAAGATGGTCACAGTATGTCAAAGAGGATGGAATTTATTACCAACATACAGGAAAATGTGTGAGCAAAGAGACAGGGCAAGTTCTGAAAAAGGTACTTCTAAGAAGGAATTTGCAGAATTCAGGGAAAATTGTCCATGTTACAGTGTCAAAATTTTATTTAGGGAGATAAAGTTCATAATTATCAGTCAATAGCTGAAAAAGCTGCATTATATGTGGCCCAATATAAATATAAAAAAAGATGAGGTAAGATTAACTAAAACAAATGATGTGCTGTAATAATGCTACTGACTGGGACTCTGATAAGTGGGATGGTGATATGTGGGATGAGTCAGATGATGAAAGAATTTGGGATGTTTTGGATGAGGAGGTTTATCAAGAAGAAAAGAGTAAATATCCCTTAGAAGTTGGAGCCCATCCAATAAAAAGATGGAAAGAGACACAGGCAGTCAGGTTACTTCTAAAACTACCATAGTATGTTTTTCTCAACAAGAAATAACTGACATCCTTAGCCATTTCACTCAGAAATCTGGTGAACACTTAATTGCATAGATGGTCAGAATCGCTGATGCAGGAGCTGGAGGAGTATTGTTTGACTATGCTGATCACATGAGATTAGTAGGAATTAGCACTGATTCCTTCATACAGACTGTTTTTTGGGAGTTTAGTCAGAAGGCAGGAAAAAGTTGTAACTTGTTGGCCATGGCTGCACAGGGATGTGATAAACAGGACCCTGCTGACACTATGTGGCCATGAAGTGATTGACTTCGGTGCATCTTGAGAGATGCCATGCACAGATTGAAAGAGGAGGGGAAGAAATCAGCCATCATGATAGGGGAGGCTGATATGTTCCATCTTGTTGCAATTAATGCCTCACGAAGAAATGCTATCATTAAAACAGCACCTCAAGCATATAAACACCTGATAATGACTTCATTATGAGGGGAAACAGGCCACACTTAATGAGGTTCTGGATAAATTGGCAGAGCTAGGGGAAATGGGAAATTGGAGTACACAGGGAGGAGAGACCTAAAGACAAGATGGGAATCCATCCCCCTTAGCAGCAATAGTATCTCCCACAGAGACATATTTGAATCCTTGTTTAAAACCCAGGGTTAAATGAGAAAAAATTGATGGATTACCAACTAATGAAATATGGAAAATGTGCAAGTAAAAATGTAAATCAAGTTCAAATCATAAAATAAATGCTGATAAGGGCTCAACTCTCAAAAAAGCAGATGAAATGAAATCTCTGAGTATCTCAGCACTCTTGCACCTATTTCAAACATAGGAATTAGGCCAACCCCCACTGTCCATAAAAGAAATATATAGATGTGATTATTGCCCACATACAAATCTGACTATATATTGGAAAAATTGATCAACTACTGTTGCTAGAGCCCTCATTGATACTGGGGCAGAGGCCACTTTAATATAAAGAAACCCTTCCAAATTTAAAGGAGCTCCCATTAAAATAACTGGTCTTGTGGAGCTGAAATTAATGCTCAACAAGTAACCTTATCAATGAAAATTGGACAGATGCTTCAGCAGGATTATTCCATCATAATAGTCTCAATAACTGAAAATATAATTGGAATAGATGTGTTAAGAGGAATGACTTTACACTTGCCTGATGGAAAGCATCAGTTTGCAGTGTGAGCTTTACAGGTGTCTACATTATTGGTGGGAAAACTACATATTCCCCCCATGACATTACCCACCACAACTACAATAATTACTACAAAACAATATAGAATCCTAAGAGGGAAAAGGGAAATAACAAATACAATACAAGAATATGAATTCTTGGGGTATTAGTTCCCACCACTACTCAATGGAATAACCTTGTATGGCTTATACACAAATCTGATAGCTCCTGGTGAGTGTTCTGGGAATTTAATAAAGTGATCACACTTCTTTATGCAGTGATTCCTGATACAATTATTTGAATTGAACAAATGCAAAAATATAAGGTAAATTGTTATGCTGTCTTTGATTTAGCCAATGCTTTCCTTACTATTTGTTCTAGTTTGCTAGCTGCTGGGATGCAACACACCAGAGATGGGTTGGCTTTCAATAAAAGGAGATTTATTTAGTTAATGTAGAGGAAAGGCAGCTAACTTTCAACTGAGGTTCTTTCTTATGTGGGAAGCCACAGGGCAATCTCTGCTGGCCTTCTCTCCAGGCCTTTGTGTTCCAATAACTTTCCCTGAGGTGATTCCTTTCTGCATCTCCAAAGGCCTGGGCTAAGCTGTAAGTGCTGAGATGAGGTATGCTGACCTGTTTGGGCTGTACTATGTTGAGCTCTCTCATTTAAGCACCAGCCAATTAAATCAAACATCATTCATTGCAGCAGGCACACGTCTTAGCTGACTGCAGATGTAATCATGAATGGCTGAGGTTCAAATGCCATTGGCTCATGTCTACAACAATAGAACTAGGCACCTTCACCTAGCCAAGTTGACACCTGAACCTAACTACCACATATCCACCACTTGTCAACTTGGCAGCTACATCCATCAACTTAAACGATATTAAAATGACAAAAATTATCTTCTGACTGTGAAACCATGAATCTCAAAACTATTTATCTGGTGCCAATATGCAAAAGAGGGACAGTCACAGAATCCATAGGGAGAATGGAAGGAAAACCTGCAGGGCAAACACCACTGGATTTCAAAGTCTGAAAGTCATTTATCCTCAGCTTTAGAAAGTGGCAGTCCCATCCTATCCAAGGGCCTATTCAGTGGCCTGCCTCTTTCTGAATCAACCTGTGGGACATTGAGGGGACCAACTTTTTCTCAACTCCACCCTCTCCAGACATCAGGGCCTTACCTGGGCACATGTTCAAACCCCCCATGTGGTGGCAGCCAGGCTCTCCCCAGTCCCCAAGGAGCATGCTGTACCTTTTCCAAGGCCTGAGGTGGCACAGCTCTTCCACTGCAATGAGATGGGAGACTCATTCTCTCCATGTATATGGATGGACCCACTCTCCTGGCTGAGGTTTCTTGGCTTCAGACATGAGCTTCCATGGTTCTCACTCTGCAAACTCCAATTTTTCCCTGTTGTGTCCCCCTTTGTCCAGATTGGCAGTGATTCCATTTACACCAACAGTCTTCAAGCACTCCATGACTTCTCCATCATTCTCTTCTCAGTCCCTCCAAAATCTTCCCCTTATGTATCCAAAAAACTGTTCCAATATATCTGGTATTGGCAAACTGCAGCAGCACCCCACTTCTCAAGTGCCAAAATCTGTTTTAGTTTGCTAGGTGCTGGAATGCAACACACGAGAGATTGATTGGCTTTCAATAAAAAGAAATTTATTTGGTTAATGTATAGTTCTTCAGAGGAAAGGCAGCTTTCAAGTGAGGTTCTTTCTTATGTGGGAAGCCACAGAGCAATCTCTGTTGGCCTCCTCTACTGGCTTCTGGGTTATAACAAATTCCCCCAGGGTGATTCCTTTCTGCATCTCCAAAGGCCTAGGCTGAGCTGTGAGTGCTGAGATGAGGTATGCTGAGCTGCTTGGGCTGTGTGATGTTGAGCTCTCTCATTTAAGCACCAGCCAATTAAATCAAACATCATTCATTGCAGCAGGCATGTCTTTTAGGCAATTGCAGATGTAATCAGGAACAGCTGAGGTTCACATGCCATTGGCTTCTGTCCAGAGCAGTAGAATAAGGCACCTATTCCAATAAATCCTAAACAATGAAATCAATTTTCATTCACCTGGCAAGGCTGCAAATTTACTTTTACTAGGTACCACAAGAATATTTACATAGCCCTACTTTTTGCCACTGAATTGTGACTGAACATCTTAATGTTTTCTCTCTTCCACCACGTGTCCAACTGACTCACTATATTGATGATATTATGCTTCAGGCAGAGAGTCAGGACTTGGTGGAGCAAAGTTTACAGATTTAATAGCCCATTTAAAAGGAAAGGAATGGGAAATTAACCTAACCAAAATTCAAGGACCTGCACAGAAAGTAAAAATTTTAGAAATAAATTGGAATCAAGAACATAGAAAAATACTGCCTAAAACCCAACAGAAAATTATAGATTTTCTCCCACAAAGAAAGAAAAATGAGGCACAAAAAATTTATAGGGTTATTTGGATACTGGAGTGCTCACATTTCTTATTTAAGTGCCATTTTAAGGCCCCTATATAAAGTAGCCAGAAACAAATATGAATGTGAATGGGGAGAGAAAGAGAATAAAGCCTTTGAGGAGGCAAAGATGGCAATCCAGACTACCTGGATTTACGACCTATGAAACAAGGCTAAATAGAAATTCATGTAACTGTGCAAGATTCATATTCTAATTGGAGTATATGCAACAATAGGATGGAAAAGTGTTCCCTTAAGGTTTTGGCCTAGAAGATTGTCTTCCTCTGGTGAATCATACATCCCCTTTGAGCAACAATTGTTAGCTGCTAATTGGGCTGTAACTGAAATTGAAAAGATGACTCTAAGGCATGATGTGTTGCTTTGCCCTGGAATCCCCATTATGAATTGGATAATGACCTCTCCTGTATCTCATATAATATGACATGCAAAAGAAGCCAGTATTATAAAATGGAAATAGTGAATACAGAAAAGAGCTAAAACAGAGAAAGGAGGGGTAGTTAATTTACATGAACAGGTAGCTACTAGAAATAGTATTACTAATAATAATCCATTGCCTGAACCAGAAATTAAACAAGTGTCTCTGTACAGTGGGGAGAAGGTTATACTTTCCCTTCTTCACAAGAAAAGCATGAATGGTTCACTGATGAAACTGCTAAATATAATAGGCAGACACAATTTTGGAAGGACATATCCTATAACCCCCAAACCTAAGTTACTCTACAGACAATGAGACAGACTGGCAGTAGTCAACTAGCAAAATTGAAGGCAGTGCATCAGGCCCTGGTGCACAAAAAAGGAGGGGAATGCCACCTATTAATTGATTTATGGGCAGTGGCTAATGCATTAACTACTTGGATGTCTATCTGGAAGCAAAATAACTGGGAAATATGAGGAAAAGAACTATGGGGAAAATCATTATGGGGATAATTATGGGAAATTGCTCAATGTACTAATGTGTCTGCTATTCATGTCGATGCACATTCCCCTGTGAATTCACCTGAACATAACCATAATCATTGTGGATGCACTAGCAAAAATTGCTGTGAAGGCTATTACAGAAGAAAATTCTGCCCTCACACAATGGATGCACCATCAATCTGGATATTTGACCACACAAGCTATACACAGGTGGACAAAAGCCAGAAGAATTCATTTATCTTTCTCCATTGTAAACCAAATCAAAATTCAATGTGAAATTTGTAATAAAGAAACTTTATGAACAATACTAAAGGTAATAATAGGGGAACTGGCAAGCAGGACAATTCCTACTGAAATATGGCACATTAATTGAATTGGACCATTGCCTCATAGTAGAGAGTGTCATATATACGCACCTGTGTAGATACTTCCTCTGGAGTGCTTGTTGCCTGTGCATACCGACATGCCACCTAAAGAAATAATTGTAAACTTTAGATGTTATTACACTATATTATGGATCCTCTTTACAAATTCAAAGTGGTAATGGATTACAATTTCAAAGAAAAGAAATACACAATTATAACCATCAATACAATGTGGAATGGATATATCACATTCTATACTATCCACTCTCTGCTGGATTAGCTGAATGAATGAATGGTTTATTAAAAGAAAAAATATGTAAATTGGGATGGAATTCATATAAGAACTTAAAAGACAATTTGTTTATGTATTACAGCAATTAAATAACCGATCTTTACGGAACTCCTGTCTATTAGCATGAATAATGACTCCAAATTTACACTTAAGAAATCAATATAAAGGAACACTTCTAAAATGGTGAGCTCTGGTACCAGAAACCCAAGCTCCATATCTAGGGACTCTGGAATCAGCTGGCAATCATTTATATACTACAAAAGAAATATGGATTGATCCTAATAAAACTGAAATTATATGTACTGGAATTGATGTTAAAATTCCTGATGGCCATTTTGGACATATCCTCCCACAATCTAGTTTATCACTGAATGACATTCAATTTATGACTAGACTCAGATTGCATGGGAGAGATAAAAGTCCAGCTGCATAATGTCTCTAAAGAAACAAAACATCTAATGGCTCTAGATAAAAAAGGTCAACTAGCTCTAATACCTTACAAAATGGGGAAATGAGATCAGTTCCAGCAACCCCTCAATGATCTCTACCAGAAGTAACAGTTTTGGTTCCACAAATATGAAAGTTGGTTCTAAAGTGTGGGTGAAAAAGCACCCCCAGGACAGATGAAAACATGCAAAGATTGTTACAGAAAGAATAAAAAATATTGCAGTATTAGAATACTCCAGAAAATATAATGTTGAAATTTTACCAACTAATCAATTTTTTTCATGAGTAAAGTATTTTGCAGTATGCCTACTGGCCTGCAGAATCACCAGAACATCCACTTGGACATCAGGAATGTGTGTTTCTACACCAAACAACACTCACCTTTTATTGGAAGAGTAGTAATAAGAACTGAATTCAAGAAAATTTTACCTGTCCTAGAAACCAAAGATGTTTGATCATGAAGTGGGCTATGAATGCAGAAGCGAAATTATGGAGGGCACTTGATCATATTATGACTATTAGTGGAACTTTACCTATACCGATTGATGTCCATGCTTCAGTTAATATAAATTGTTGTATTCATAATTTGTCCCTAGTTAATTCCCATCTACTATAGCAGAATTTTAAAAATGCCACTATGCATTGTAATATGATTAAATGGCTAAAGGGAACTGTAAATATAACTCAATATTCTTTCAACTTTTTGTGCACCAATCATTCTGAGATACAAAATACATTCACATGTTGGAATATGCATATATTTTTTCTACACCTAAACACACACAACATTCCTGGAAAATAGTTTGATCCTCCTTATCCTATACCAATGTTTCTTATGCAGCTGCTAAATGTATTATTTGATTTAATATTTCATTTCCTATTTCATGACAAATAATAGAAGAAAGACAGCATGGTATGAAACTTTATTTGATGGAATAGGAACTGGTTTGGGCATAGTCATCTCAATACTCTTGGAAAGCTTGGCTAGCTGACTGCACAGTGCTGGAGAAGATGTCCCTCAATTTTAGCAATTAGTGCACAATGCTTGCCCATGACAATCCTGCTACACCAAAATGAATTGAAATTTGATACTCAATTTGTGGAGCTAGTCAGTAGGTCTGTTTTGACAAGTCAGAATATTGATACCAATATGTCTAAAGTGTTTAATTGGACCATTTGCTCTTTAAAAGATTTAGATACTTTAATACACAAAGAAAATGCTCCATGTCTATTATCTGACTGTGGTAGTTAGGTTCAGGTACCAACTTGGCCAGGCAAAGGTGCCTAGGCTTACTGCGGTGGACATGAGCCAATGGCATGTGAAGCTTATCTGTTGCTGATTACATCTACAGTTGGCTAGGAGGCATGTCTGCTTCAATGAATGATGTTTGATTTAATTGGATGGAAGCTTAAATGAGAGAGGTCAATATAGCACAGTCCAAGAAGCTCAGCATACCTCATCTCAGCGTTTGCAGCTCAGCCCAGGTCTTTGGACACGCAGAAAGACATCACCCTGGGGAAAGCTGTTGGAACCCAGAGGCCTGGAGAGAAAGCCAGCAGAGATCACCCTATGCCTTCCTGTGTAAGAAAGTACTTCAGTTGAAAGTTAGCTGCCTTTCCTCTGAAGAACTATGTTTTTAACTAAATAAATCACTTTTTATTAAAAGGCAATCCATATCTGGTGTGTTGTATTTTGGCAGCTCTGGAAGATGAAAACAGATTTGGTACAAGGAGTGGGGTGCTGTTGCTGATTGCTAATACCAAACATGTTGGAACAGTTTTTTTGATGGATAAGGGGAAGATTTTGGAGGAACTGTGAAGAGAATGATGGAGAAGTCCTGGAGTGTTTAGAGAGACTGTTGGTGTAAACAGAGCCAATGCCAATCTACACAAAGGGGGACACAAAAGGGACAAATTGGAGTTTGCAGAGAACCATGGAAACTCTGGTCTAAAGCCAAGAAATCATGGACCAGGAGAGTGGCCCCACCCATATACATGGAGAGGGTGAGTTTGTCCTGAAGGCAGAGGATTAGCCTCCCACCTCATTGCAGTGGAAGAATCATGCCACCTCAGGCCTTGGAGAAGGTACTGTATGCTCCTTGGGGACTGGGGAGAGCCTGGCTGCCACCACATGGAGGAGTTGAGTGTGTGCCCTGGAAATGGCAGAGATCCCAGGTGTGGCCCTGATTCTTGGAGAGGGTGGAGCCAAGTAAAATTGTTCTCCTCAATGTCCCACAGGTTGATCCAGGAAAAGGTGGCCCACTGCATAGGCCCTTGGAAAGGGTGGGCCTGCCACTTTCTAAAGATGAAGGATAAATTACTTTAAGACTTTGAAATGCAATGGAGTTTGCCTGTTGGTTTTCAGAACTGTTTAGGTCTTGTGACATGTGTGTTCCTTCCAATTTCTCCCTATGGAAATGAAAGCATGTATCCTTGACTGTCCCTCCATTGCATATTGGCAACAGATAACTTGTTTTGAGATTCATAGGTCCACAGCCAGAAGAGAATTTTTGCCACTTTAATATCATTTAAGGTGATGCATATAGTTGCCAAGTGGGGTGGACAGGTGGTAGTTAGGTTCAGGTGTCAACTTGACCCAGTGAAGGTGCCTAGTTTTGTTGCTGTGGACACAAGCCAATGACATGTGAAGCTTTGTTGTTGATTACATCTGCCATTAGCTAGGAGGTGTGCCTGCTGCAATGAATGACATTTGATTGAATTGGCTTGAATCTTAAATGAGGTATGCAAGACACTCAGCATACCTCATTTCAGTATTCACAGCTCAGCCCAGGCCTTTGGAGATACAGAAAGAAAACACCCCAGGGAAAGTTGTTGCAACCCAGAGGCCTGGAGAGAAGGCCAGCAGAGATTGCCATTTGCCTTCCCATGGAAGAAAGTTAACTACCTTTCCTCTGAAGAACTATACATTTTTAACTAAATAAACCCCCATTTTATTAAAAGCCAATCTATATCTGGTGTGTTGCATTCTGGCATTTTGGCAGATAAAACACTGTCAATTCATGTGGCATGTGGAGATCTATGTGCATGAAATACATATCTACTACATCCTGGGTGCAATTGGAGAACTCAAAGTAAATTGTACTTATGCCTATTGTATAGGAATTGTAACATTTTAATCTACATCATATGCACATATTATGTCTATTCCATATACAACCATTTGTGTTACATACCTATTTTGCTTTTGCCTCAAATATTTGGTAGTCATATTAATGGAAACAATGTTACTTATACCCTAATTGATTGTATAAAAACAGACAAAGGCTTAAATTATGCCAGACTAACTTGAGAAATGGAACCACACATGTTTCTCGAACATTCTTCTAATATTTATACTCTTATTTTTATTTCCACAAGCTGACTTTTCAGTTCTTTATGAAATTGAAGCACATCACAAATGTATTGTAAGTAATGATATCACTGAAGTGGCCATGATTGGATGGAATGCTCCTTTCTCTGGATGTCTGCAGCATCTAGAGATGTTTCACTGGCACAGTGAATTATCTTATTTATCTCCTGATCATTGTAGAAGATGTTTCTCTTTCTTGGATATCCAAACCTCTACCTCCTAATGTTTATATTTCCTTGCAACTCTTATAGACATAATTAAAAATTCTACTGTATTAACTAATTTAATACAAAATAATCAAAAGCAACTTAACATAGACTGCAAACTCATATTGTTGCTGGAAAATTATTAAAAAGAAGCTTCACATGTAAAAGTCATGGATACTATTCATCACTGGTATGATTTTTTATTTCACTCCACTTCTGCACAAAAATATTGGAATGCTATATATCATTGCATTTTAATTATTATTATTGTTTTACTTATACTTATGTTCTGCAATTGTTAAATGCACCAAAAATGCATAAAATATATTTGGCAATGACCCCTAAAATATTAACAAATTATGATAGACATTTCAGATTCTAAGGCTGATTGAGGGGTAGAAGATTCTTATGAAAGAATCTTCTAAGTCCCTGCTATGTCCACTTGTCGCTGTGTGACTACAGCAGTTAAGCAGGATGACCATTTGTCTCTGTGTGATTAGAGTATTTAAGCGTGATGCTTATACCCATTCTTTCTTGGATAGTTGGCTCTTCTCCCAGAAGGAAATACACTTGATAAGGATGTTCATCCTCCAGATAATATCCTGAAGAGGCTAGCCAACTCCCTGTGGTTGAGTACTGGAAAGACAGTCACACAGCACATTTTGGCAATCAGCCACTTTTTTTCAAGATGGTATTTAAGCCCCTGAATATGAAATAGAAACTGGACTCTCATCTGAGAGGAGGATACTTCACTTGGAACTTTTACAGTCAGAACACAAATGCTGCATCCAGGATTCCCCAGTATTTCTCTTTGGGTGTTGGTGCTGTCCCATATGGTAATGTAACTATCTATTAATTCTGATTATCTTTTGCTTGTCTGTTTAATAAAACTGTAATAATAATATTGGAGTTTGTGTTAATTGCCTATCTGAGCCTTAAATTTCAGTGGCCACAAATATTACATAGCCTTTAATGCTTCAGAAACATAGTTAGATCAGTAGAAATTTGCATGCAAAATTATGGACACCCATGAGTGCATATGCACATTTTTTTTGGACCCAAACAATTTCTCTGCATTTTAAAACCAACCGTTGTAGTTTGCTAGCTGCTGGAATGGATCACACCAAACATAAATTGTTTTTTAATAAAAGGGGATTTATTTGGTTAATGTATAGTTCTGAAAGGCAGCAAACTTTCATCTGATGTTCTTTCTTACGTGGGAAGGCATAGGGTGATCTCTGCTGGCCTTCTCTCCAGGCCTCTGGGTTCCAACAACTTTCCCTGGTGTAAATCCTTTCTGCATCTTCAAAGGCCTGGGCTGAACTGTAAGTGCTGAGATGAGGTATGTTGAGCTGCTTGGGCTGTGTGACGTTGAGCTCTCTCATCTAAGCACCAGCCAATTAGATCAGGCATCAGTCATTGCATCAGGCATGCCTTCTAGCTGACTGCAGACGTAATTAGCACCAGGTGAAATTCACATGATATTGGCTCATGTCCACGGCAATAGAACTAGGCACCTTCGACTGTCCAAGTTGACACCTGAACCTAACTACCACACCAATCAAACTAATATCATTTTTAAAATACACACTTTTTCTTACCTAATTAATATTTGTTTCAACTAGTTCCATAAATATGTGCATTTCAAAACATCTTTACACTTTTTAATCATTTAATAGCTTCTTTTAGCTGAGCAATCAAGAAATAGCAAAGCATTTTCTTGCTTTTTCAGTTTCTTTTATTTGTAAACAATAAAAGGTTTCAAGGAGATAAAACTGAGATGACCCAGTCCACACAAAGAATTAATAAAGAAAAAGAAATGCCTCACTTGTATAGAGAGTTCACACTGGAATGTATTTTGTAAATTATATCTTCCTTATTTTTCCTTTCCAAAAGCAACAGTTAGAATTCTAGAGGTAATATGCTTCTTTTCTTGATAAATCCCTTCTTTAATAAGAAATAATAATTTGTGATTGACATTTAGCGTTAATATTTGTGTACAGTGCTTGGCTTATGAAAAAGTTCCTTTTACCCATATGGATGCTCAAATATTCCCACATCAATTTTTCAAACTATTACTCTTTTTCCATTGATCACACTTTATGTCACTTCCTCATGTCAAATGCACTTACATGTATGGCTTTATAGTATCTGGTGTATATGTCCACTAATCTATTTGTTTATCTGTTGATATGCACCAAATACACCTTCAGAGTAAGTCTTAGAATAGGATAGTGTGATTCATCCACATTTGTTATTTTTTTAAAAATTGTTTTGTCTAGTTTAGTTTGTTGATGTAACCATCTAAGTCGTAAAATCAGCTGGTCTAGTTCTAAAAATAGATTGCAGGTGTTTAAACTATGATGCTGGTGAATGTACAGACTGGAACCTTAATGTATTATTTTTGGCAGCCCATTAACACACTATATATCTCAATATTGTTGGATATCTTACATAATATATCAAACTTCTTTTAGTTTGAAGTCTATACACATCTATATACATACAAAAAGTACATGTTGTACTTTTCTCCTTTTAATGCATTCTTATTGTGATATAGTCACACACCATAAAAGCTATGTGAGATATATAACCACTGGATCACAGTGTCATCATATAGTTGTTCATTATACCCCATGACCAATTTTAGAAGATTTTCATTACTCCAGAAAAGAAATTTAAATAGAAACCTGATTCCTTTTTTGTTTATTTTGAAGAGTAATTTCAAAATTACTCTTCAACAAAATGTGGTATACACATATGATGGAATATTATGCAGCAGTAAGACAAAATGTTGTCCTGAAGCACATGAGAAGACGGATGAGCCTTGAGGACATAACGCTGAGTGATGTTAGCCAGACACAAATGTATAGATGATGCATGATTCCACTTTTATGACCAGCATAAAAGTACAATCACAGGCTTATAATACAGAATATAGGGGACTTACAGATACATACAAGCTAAAGATGGATGAACCATTAGCTAATAAGGTTGAACTCCAATGTAAGGGAATAGATAGGAATGAAGGTGGATCTCTATTGGGTCTGTAAGAAATATTACCCTATTTAAGATGAAAAATATTGAAAGGGGGTTTAGAGACTGTTCTAGTTTGCTAGCTGCCAGAATGCAATATACCAGAAATGGAATGGCCTTTATAAAGGGGAATTTGATAAGCTCCTAGTTTAAAGTTCTAAGGCTGAGAAAATGTCCCAATTAAAAAAAGTCTATAGAAATGTCCAATCTAAGGCATTCAGGGAAAGATACCTTGGTTCAAGAAGACCAATGAACTTCAGGTTTTCTTTCTCAAATGGAAGGGCATATGGTCAACACAGAGTTTCTCTCTCACCTGGAAGGGCATATGGCAAGCATGGCATCATCTGCTACCTTCTTCTCCTGGCTTCCTGTTTCATGAAGCTCCCCAGAAGGCGTGTTCCTTCTTCATCTCCAAAGGTCATTGACTGGTGGACTCTGCTTCTTACAGCTATGTCATTCTGCTCTGCTCTCTCTGAATCTCCTTCATTCTCCCAAATGTTTTCTCTGTTATAGGACTTCAGAAACTAATCAAGACCCACCCAAATGGGTGGAGACATGTTTCTGCATAGTCCAGCTTAACAATCACTCTTGATTAAATCACATCTCCAGGG
This sequence comes from Myrmecophaga tridactyla, assembly GCA_004026745.1. Taxonomy (NCBI): domain Eukaryota; kingdom Metazoa; phylum Chordata; class Mammalia; order Pilosa; family Myrmecophagidae; genus Myrmecophaga; species Myrmecophaga tridactyla. The sequence continues at coordinate 7,403 of PVIY010040628.1, read as the reverse complement.
AGATGACTTAATTACAGTTTAAATGGCTGCCTTTATGAAATGGGATTAGGATTAAAACACAACTTTTCTAGGGTACATACATCATTTCAAACCAGCACAGAGACATACATGTCCTACAGATTAACATTAGAAATATGAATAAGTTTTTGCAAAAATTACTTCAAATATGTGATTCTTGTATCAAGGATGTTTAGGTCCAGGGTACAGGGGGAAAACTGCTGTTGCATAGTATGGGCTATGTCCAAAAGGAAACCATTAGGGTGCATGGGTAGTTCAGTGATTAGAATGCCCACCTTTCATGCAGGAGACCCGAGTTCAATTCCCGGACCATGCACTCTGCCTCCCCAAAAAGGAAACGATCAGCACTACCACAGTAATAGCAGAGATCAATAATGGGGGAGGGACAAGAGTTAAGAGGAGTTTTAGATCTCCTATTTGGTGAGGGTATGTTTACTTGTTTTCTTTCTCTTGGGAACAATGAAATTATTTGATATTGAGAATGTTGATGGACTATGAACTTTGGGCCCTCTGCATGATGCCTGATGAATGCATGTGGCTGAAGATGCACTGATGGAGAAGTAGATTGACTAAAGATGGTGTATACTTATGAATGAAGTTTGTGCTGCTACAAAAAGGAACAAAGTCATGAGGCATGTCACAATGTGAATGAACATGTGGGATATTTGGTGAGACAAAATAAACCAGAAACAAAAGAACAAGAATGGTATGGTCACCTTTAGAAAATGCCTATAAGAAAACAGGGGCCTATATTGTAAGCTTTTAGAGCAGACACATTAAGTCCAGAGTTGTGATTATCATTTCTGGACTTTGAGGGGCTATATTAGTTAGGGTTCTCTAGATAAACAGAATCAACAGGGAACACTTGCAAATATAAAATTTATAAATGTGTCTCACATGACTGCAGGAATGCAGAGTCCAAATCCACAGGGCAGGCTGTGAAGCCGATGACTCCGATGTAGGGTCTGGATGAACTCCGTAGGAGAGGCTCACCAGCTGAAGCAGGAATGGGGCCTGTCTCCTCTGAGTCCACCTTAAAAGGCTTCTGGTGATTAGATTTAGCATCACTAATTGTAGAAGACACTCCCCTTTGGCTGATTACAAATGGAATCAGCTGTGGATGCAGCTGATGTGATCATGACCTAATCCTATGGAATGTCCTCATTGCAACACACAGGCCAGTACTTGCCCAATCAGATAAACAACTACCACAACCTGGCCGAGTTGACACATGTCCCTAACCATGACAGAGGCTGTTATAAATATATAAGCTAACATTTAGAGATAAGAATGAAGCTGAACAGATTGGGGTTAAAGTAATTCAGAGCATAAGGGTAAGGAAGACAGTGTTTATGTTTTAGAACCACACATACTCTTTGAGACCAGTGGTAGAAAGGTTTATTTGGTCTGGAACTGAAATTTTCTGTAGTGCACAATCTAATACAACCTATTTGTATAACTCATTTGAACAATTGAAAAACAGGGAGCACAGAATGAAAAAAAGTCCTTTATTACTGTAATGCATGGATATATCCTAGAGTATATTAAGAAGATAATCAAAAAGTATTGGCTAAATCCCCTGAGGGTTGTGATAAAAATTGAAAGTTTTAAACATTACCATCAGAAAATCCCCTTATAATGTGTCAAACTCTAGGGACACCCATATCAATAGGCTATCTTGTGAAGTTTATATATATAGCAGAAAAGCTAAACTATCTATAGGCATGCCTGAGAGTTACATAAGGAAGACCTCTTTTGTTGCTCAGATGTGGCCTCAGACTCTCTAAGCCCAACTCTGTAAGTGATATCATTGCCCTCCCCCCTATGTGAGACATGACATTCAGGGATGAAAGTCTTCCTGGCAACATGGGAGATGACTCCCAGAGATGAATCCAGATGTGGCACCATAGGATCAACAATTCCATCCTGACCAAAAGGCAGAAAAGAAATGTAACAATAAAGTGGCAGAGAGGGTTCAAATAGAGTTGAGAGGGTACTCTAGAGGTTGCTCTTATGCATGCTTCAGTTAGACCTTGCCACCAACCATAGCCTACCAACCCCCAATTAGGACCACTCCAGTCAAACCTAAAGAACACCTAGGGCAATATATAAGATTCCACAAGGTTTCCAGGCACTACAGTAAGTTTCCAGAAACCTACAACCTCCAGATGGGTCCATGGTCCAGATAAGTCCTGAAACCTAGCCCAGCCTTTCCAGAACACAAGATAGTTCCATCTGTCTATCCCATATTAGTGACAGACACTCTAATATGAAAAATTTAGACTTGCCATAGCCCAAGCATCCCTAAAGAGAGGGATGGAAAGATCAAAGGTGACAGTGGAGTTATACAGAGAAGATAGGATTTAACAAATGAATATGAATGCTGAATCACTAAATTTATATCTCTTAGTCTCGAGTGTTTTAGAGCAGCTAGAAGTAAAAACCTAAAATTTTGAAATTATCACCCATGTCAAACTCTGAAATATGTTCTAAAACTAATTGTGGTGCTGTGCTTTGAAATTTATAGCTTTTTTGTATACATGTTACTTTTCACAAAAAAGGAAGGAAAAAAGTTGATTGCGATGATAAAAAAAATAATTAAGCCCTCTAGCCTCCTATATTCTGGATCAGCTAGAAGGAAAAATCTGAGAGGATCATATGGTTACTCATTACAAACTCTGGGATCTCTCCTGTAACTAATTATTGAAGAATGATTTGAAAACGATTGCTTTTTTATTACTGTGCTTTGTGTATATGTTATACTGTGCAATTTAAAAAGTTAAAAAAAAAAGAAAAGCCCTTAACTGTTTGTTTGGATTGTTGTCTGAAACATGAATCAAAATGTAGAGGTTTGAAAGGCCAGATTTGTCCAGGTACAATGTACATGAGAGGGTCCAATGGCTTAGAGAGATTGGAATGTTAGAAGGTATTTATCATGGAAAGCCTGCTTGTACACACCAGGAATGTCCATAGCATCCACTTTGTTTTGTACAAGAAGTGTGAGAAATAAATTTGTGGGATTAGCTCCATTATTCCTGAAAAAACTCTGTGATTGCCCTTCTCTGTAGGTCAGATATTAATATTGGAACTGCTGTCACTGAGTTGGAATTCTTAAACACAATGGGGAGGATAGGATCCTGAATTGGAAGAAACCTGTGACAGCACTTAATGACCAAATTTAAGGTGGACATGGCTATGATAATGGACAGCAGATATAAAGCAGGAGTCAAAATAATCTGACTGGCAGAGATTTGTGGCATTGGCTAGTAGATCTTGGGATACTTAGAAGTACAATAGATGGGCAGTCTACTAAATTTTTCTTTGAGCTGTTTAAGCAGAAGAACTCTAGGTCAAGTGAACAGAAGTTTAACTTGAATTACGAAAACAGAGATTCATGGCACTTTAATCAAATTCCAGACTTGAAACAGTTTACAGACCCAGAGCCCCTTGAATGAGGGGAAGGCCAGGTCCCCTTGGGGGAGGAAACTGATACACTGCAACAAATTTATACTGTTAATCTTTCCCAAGGAGACCTCTGGTCTTTTACCAGGGTAACTGTGCAGTGGAGAAAAGGAAATGGTGATATATTTCAGAGATTCTGTTTCAGAAGTGACCTTAATGCCAGGGGAAACAAAACATCACTCTGGCCAGCAGTCAGAGAGGAGGCTTATGGAGTTCAGGTGATCAAATGAGTTTCCGCTCGGGTCCATTTCATAATGGGTCCAGTGGGTCCCCAGATCCATTCTGTAGTTATTTCCCCAGTTCTGGAATGCATAATTGGAATAGACATATTAAGCAACTGGCAGAATCCCCACATTGGCTCTCTGACTCATGGAATGAGGGCTATTATGGTAGAAAGGGCTAAGTGGAAGCCACTAGAACTGCCCCTAACTGGGAAAATAGTAAATCAGAAACAGTACTGTATTTCTGGAGGGGTTGCAGAGATTAGCACCACTTTTAAAGATTTGAAGAATTCAGGGATGGTGATTCCACCGCATCACCATTCAACTCTCCTATATGGACAAACTCTCAGGAGAGGCTGGCTGGCTGAAGCAGGAAGTGATTGCCTCTTCTGAATCCTCTTTAAATGTCTTCTGGTGGTTAAAGCATCTCTCATTGCAGAAGACACTCCCTTTAGCTGATTGCAAATGCAATCAGCTGTTGATGTAGCCAACATGATCATGATTTCAGTCCATGAAATGTCCTCCTAGCAACAGACAAGCCAGTGCTTGCCTGACCAGATAACCAGGCACCACTACCTGGCCAAGTTGACACATGAACCTGACCATGATATTCTGGTACCTGGTATGCAGGTATGGATCTCACAAACATTTTTTTCTCAATAGCCGTTAGTAAGGACCACCAGAAAAAGTTTGCTTTTAGCTGGCAAGGCCAGAAATATGCTTTTATTGTCCTACCTCAGGGGTATATCATATCTCCAGCCCTATGTCATGGCCTTCTCTACAGGACCTTGATCATTTCTCCCTCCCACAAGACCTCACACTGGCCCATTGTATTGATGATATCCTCTTTTGATTGGACTTAGTGAGCAATAAGTAGCAAGTACTCTAGACTTACTGGTAAAGCATTTGCATGTCAGAGGATGGGAGATAAATCCACAAAAATACAAGGGCGTTTGACCTCAGTGAAATTTCTAGTTGTCCACTGGTATGGGGCACATTGCAATATCCCTTCTAAGGTGAAGGATATGTTGCTACATCTGGCCCCTCTTGTGACCAAAAAAGAGGTACAATGCCTAGTTGGTCTGCTTTCATTTTGGTGAGGATATAGTCTTCATTTGGGTGTGCCACTCTGGCCCATTTATCAAGTGACCATAAAAGCAGCTAATTGTGAGTGGGAACTTGGACAAGAGGAGGTTCTGTGATAGGTTCACGCTGCTGTACAAGCTTCTCTGCCACTTAGAACATATGATTCAGCAGATCCAATGGTACTAGACGTGTCAGTGGCAAATAGAGATGCTGTGTGGAGAATCTGGCAGTCCCCAATAGGAAAATCACAATGAAGACCCTTAGGATTTTGGAGCAATGCCTTACCATCTGCTGCAGATAATTACTCTCCTTTTGAGAAACAGTTTTTGGTCTGCTATTGGTCTAAGTAGAGACTGAATGCTTAACCATGGGCCACCAAATTACCATGAGACCTGAGTTGCCTGTCATGAGCTGGGTATTGTCTGATCCACCCAACCATAAAGTTTGACATGCACAGAATCACTCCATCATAAAATAGAAATGGTATATACAAAACAAGACAGAGCAGGTCCTGAAGACACAAGTAAGTTACATGAGGAAGTGGAGTGGCCCAAATGCCCATGGTCTGCACTCCTGCCATACTACCTTCTTGTTCTCCAGAACATATTCATGGCCTCTTGGGGAGTTCTTTACAGTTATTTGACTGAGGAAGTGAAACTTGGGCCTCGTTTTCAGATGGTTCTGCACAATTTGCAGGTACCACCCAAAAATGTACAGTTGCAGCACTGAACCCCTTTCTTGGATGTTCCTGAAGGACAGTGGTGGGGGGAAATCCTTCCAGTGGGAAGAATTTTGAGCACTACACGTAGTTGTTCATTTTGCTTGGCAGGAAAACTGGCCAGAGGTGTGTTTGTATACTGGCTCATAGGCTTTTGCTAATGGCTTGGCTGGATGGTCAGGGAATTGGAAAAAAGCATGATTGGAAAGTTGATCACAAAGAGGTCTGGAGAAGAGGTATGTGGATAGACCTTTCTGAGTGGGAAAAAAATTAGTGTATTTGTGACCCATGTGAATGTGCATCAGAGGGTGACTTCAGCAGTGAAAGGTTTAATAATCAAGTAGATAAGTTGACCCATTCTGTGGATACCAGTCAGACTATTTCCACATCCATTCCTGTCATTACAAAATGGGTTCTTGAAACAAGTGATCATGGTGGTAGGGGTCGAGGTTATGCATAAGCTCTGCAATATGGACTTCCACTCATGAAGGGTGATCTGGCCAAAGCAACTGCTGAATGCCAAATCTGCCAGCAGATTCAGAATCCAATATGGCACCATTCCCCAAGGTGATCAGCCAGCTTCACGGTGGCAGGTTGATTACATTGGACCACTTGCATCATGGAAGGGGCAGTGATTTGTTCTAACTGGAATAGACACATACTCTGGCTTTGGTTTGCATTCCCTGCATGCAATGATTCTGTGAAAACTACCATCTGTGAACTTATGGAATTCTTATCCACCATGGTATTCCACACAGCATTGTTTCTGATTAAGGAAAACACTTCACAGCAAATGAATGTGGAAATGTGCAAATGCTCATGGTATTCTCTGGTTTTACTATGTTTCCCATCATCCAGAGCCAGCTGGATTGATAGAATGGTGAAATGACCTTTTGGAAACTCAATATGGTGTCAACTAGGTGGCAATTCTTTGCAGTGTTAAGTTGATTTTCTCCAGGAGGCTGTGTATGCTCTGAATCAGCATCCACTGTATGGTGGTGTTTTGCAGGTGGCCAGGATCCATGGGTTTTCTGGTAGTCAGGATCCATCCAAGGGGTGGAAATGGGAAGATACCACACACTATTGCCCCTTGTGATCCACTAGGAATACTTTTACTTCCTGTCCTTGCGACCTTGAGTTCAGCTGTTCTACAGGTTGTCGTTCCGGAAAGGGGAGTGTTTCCACCAGGAGAAATAACAATGATTTCATTGCACTGTAATCTTAGTCTGCCACCTGGTCACTTTGGGCTACTCAGCCCCTGGATCAACAAGCCAAGAAGGGGATTCCTTTACTGGCTAGGGTCTTTGACCCTGGCTATCAGGGGGAAATAGGACTGCAGCTACACAGTGGAGGTAAAGAAGAGTTTTTCTGAAATATAGGAGATCCCCTACAGTATCTCTAAATACTACTATGCCCTGTGATTTAAATCAATGGAAATGTGCAACAACCCAATTCAGGCATGACTATCAATGGCTCTGAAATTTCAGGAATGAAAATTAGGCTCTCCAAGCCAAGCAAAGAATCATGGCCAGCTGAAGTGCTTACTGAGGGTAAAGGGTACTTGGAATCTGAAGTGTAAGAAGCTAGTGATAAATAGGAACTGCAACCACTTGATCAGTTACAGAAACAAGGATAGTAATGGTATGAATATTTCTTCCTTGCTTTTTCATTAGTATCTATGTATTTATGCTATGAGGACATTTAATAGACTTAAATCATGACCACTTTGGCTGCAAATGCAATCAGCTAAGGGTGTGTGTTCTGCAATGAGTGACAATCTAATCTCCAGAAGGCTTTTAAGGAGGATTCAGAAGAAACAGTCACTCTTCTTTCTGCTTCAGACAGTCAGGCTATCCTGAGAGTTCACTGAGGACCTTCATTGGAAGTTTCAGCTTGTG
>PVIY010040627.1:0-22230 GCA_004026745.1 Myrmecophaga tridactyla | reverse complement strand
CATTTCTGAGTTTTTACATTCAGTCCTGTTGCACAGTCTGTATCCCTTCAGCTCCAATTACCCAATATCTTACCCTATTTCTATCTCCTGATGATCTCTGTTACCAACGAAATATTCCAAGTTTATTCACTAATATCGGTTCATATCAATGAGACCATACAGCATTTGTCCTTTTGTTTCTGGCTATTCCCACTCAGCATAATGTCCTCAAGGTCCATCCATGTTGTTACATATTTCATAACTTTATTCTGTCTTACAGCTGCATAATATTCCATTGTATGTATATACCAAAGTTTGTTTAGCCACTCGTCTGTTGATAGACATTTTGGCTGTTTCCATCTCCTTGCAATTGTAAATAATGCTGCTATAAACATTGGTGTGCAAATGTCCGTTTGTGTCCTTGCCCTCATGTCCTCTGAGTAGATACCTAGCAATGGTATTGCTGGGTCATATGGCAATTCTATATTCAGCTTTTTGAGGAACCGCCAAACTGCCTTCCACAGCAGTTGCACCATTTGACATTCCCACCAACAGTGGATAAGTGTGCCTCTTTCTCCACATCCTCTCCAGCACTTGTCATTTTCTGATTTGTTGATAATGGCCATTCTTGTGGGTGTGAGATGATATCTCATTGTGGTTTTGATTTGCATTTCTCTAATGGCCAAGGACGTTGAGCATCTCTTCATGTGCCTTTCGGCCATTTGTATTTCCCCTTCTGAGAAGTGTCTGTTCAAGTCTTTTTCCCATTTTGTAATTGGATTGGCTGTCTTTTTATTGTTGAGTTGAACAATCTCCTTATAAATTCTGGATACTAGACCTTTATCTGATATGTCATTTCCAAATATTGTCTCCCATTGTGTAGGCTGTCTTTTTACTTTCTTGATGAAGTTCTTTGATGTGCAAGTGTTTAATTTTGAGGAGTTCCCATTTCTTTCTTTCTTTCTTCAGTGCTCTTGCTTTGGGTGTAAGGTCTATAAAACTGCCTCCAAGTATAAGATTTAGAAGATGTTTCCCTACATTTTCTTCTAACAGTTTTATGGTCTTAGACCTAATGTTAGGTCTTTGATCCATTTTGAGTTAATTTTTGTATAGGGTGTGAGATATGGATCCTCTTTCATTCTTTTGCATGTGGATATCCAGTTCTCTAGGCACCATTTATTGAAGGGACTGTTCTGTCCCAGGTGAATTGGCTTGACTGCCTTATCAAAGATCAAATGTCCATAGATGAGAGGGTCTATATCTGAACACTCTATTCGATTCCATTGGTCAATATATCTATCTTTATACCAGTACCATGCTGTTTTGACCACTGTAGCTTCATAATCCACCTTAAAGTCAGGTAGCGTGAGACCTCCAACTTCATTTTTCTTTCTCAGGACACTTTTAGCTATTCGGGGCACCCTGCCCTTCCAGATAAATTTGGTTATTGGTTTTTCTATTTCTGAAAAGTAAGTTGTTGGGATTTTGATTGGTATTGCATTGAATCTGTAAATCAATTTAGGTAGAATTGACATCTTAACTATATTTAGTCTTCCAATCCATGAACACAGTATGCCCTTCCATCTATTTAGGTCTTCTGTGATTTCTTTTAACAGTTGCTTGTAGTTTGCTTTGTATAGGTCTTTTGTTTCTTTAGTTAAATTTATTCCTAAATATTTTATTCTTTTGGTTGCAGTTGTAAATGGAATTCATTTCTTGATTTCCTTCTCAGATTGTTCATTACTAGTATATAGAAACACTACAGATTTTTGAGTGTTGATCTTGTAACCTGCCACTTTGTTGTACTTATTTATTAGCTCTAGTAGTTTTGCTGTGGCTTTTTCAGGGTTTTCAACATATAGTATCATATCATCTGCAAACAGAGTTTTACTTCTTCCTTTCCAATTTTGATGCCTTGTATTTCTTTTTCTTGTCTAATTGCTCTGGCTAGAACTTCCAACACAATGTTGAATAGCAGTGGTGATAGTGGATATCCTTGTCTTGTTCCTGATCTTAGGGGGAAAGTTTTCAGTTTTTCCCCATTGAGGATGATATTCGCTGTGGGTTTTTCATATGTTCCCTTTATCATTTTGAGGAAGTTCCCTTCTATTCCTATCCTTTGAAGTGTTTTCAACGGGAAAGGATGTTGAAATTTGTCAAATGCCTTCTCTGCATCAATCAAGATGATCATGTGATTTTTCTGCTTTGATTTGTTGATATGGTGTATTACATTAATTGATTTTCTTATGTTGAACCATCCTTGCATACCTGGGATGAATCCTACTTGGTCATGATCTATAATTCTTTCAATGTGTTGCTGGATTCGATTTGCTAGAATTTTGTTGAGGATTTTTGCATCTATATTCATTAGAGAGATTGGTCTGTAGTTTTCTTTTTTTTGTAATATCTTTGGCTTTGGTATGAGGGTGATGTTGGCTTTATAGAATGAGTTAGGTAACTTTCCTTCCTCTTCAATTTTTTGGAAGAGTTTGAGCAGGATTGGTACTAATTCTTTCTGGAATGTTTGGTAGAATTCGCATGTGAAGCCATCTGGTTCTGGACTTTTCTTTTTGGGGAGCTTCTTAATGACTGATTCAGTTTCTTTACTTGTGATTGGTTTGTTGAGGTCGTCTATTTCTTCTCGAGTCAACGTTGGTTGTTCATGCCTTTCTAGGAAGTTGTCCATTTCATCTACATTGTTGTATTTATTAGCATAAAGTTGTTCATAGTATCCTGTTATTACCTCCTTTATTTCTGTGGGGTCAGTGGTTATGTCTCCTCTTCCATTTCTGATCTTATTTATTTGCATCCTCTCTCTTCTTCATTTTGTCAGTCTTGCTAAGGGTCCATCAATCTTATTGATTTTCTCATAGAACCAACTTCTGGTTTTATTGATTTTCTTAATTGTTTTCATGTTCTCAATTTCATTTACTTCTGCTCTAATCTTTGTTATTTCTTTCCTTTTGCTTGCTTTGGGGTTAGTTTGCTATTCTTACTCTAGTTCTTCCAAGTGGACAGTTAATTCTTCAATTTTTGCCCTTTCTTCTTTTTTGATACAGGCATTTAGGGCAATAAATTTCCCTCTTAGCACTGCCTTTGCTGTGTCCGATAAGTTTTGATATGTTGTGTTTTCATTTTCATTTGCCTCGAGATATTTACTGATTTCTCTTGTAATTTCTTCCTTGACCCACTGGTTGTTTAAAAGTGTGTTGTTGAGCCTCTACATATTTGTGAATTTTCTGGCACTCTGACTATTATTGATTTCCAACCTCATTCCTTTATGATCTGAGAAAGTGTTTTGTATGATTTCAATCTTTTTAAATTTATTGAGACTTGCTTTGTGACCCAGTATGTGGTCTATCTTTGAGAATGATCCATGAGCACTTGAGAAAAAGTTGTATCCTGCTGTTGTGGGGTGTAATGTTCTATGAATGTCTGTTAAGTCTAGCTCATTTATTGTAATATTCAAATTTTCTGTTTCTTTATTGATCCTCTGTCTAGATGTTCTGTCCATTGATGAGAGTGGGGAATTGAAGTCTCCAACTATTATGGTAGATGTGTCTATTTCTCTTTTCAGTATTTGCCACATGTATTTTGGCGCATTCTGGTTCGGTGCATAAATATTTATGATTGTTATGTCTTCGTGCTGAATTGTTCCTTTTATTAATACATAGTATCCTTCTTTGTCTCTTTTAACTGTTTTACATTTGAAGTCTAATTTGTTGGATATTAGTAGAGCTACTCCTGCTCTTTTCTGATTGTTATTTGCATGAAATATCTTTTCCCAACCTTTCACCTTCAACCTATGTTTATCTTTGGGTCTAAGATGTGTTTCCTGTAGACAGCATATAGATGGGTCCTGTTTTTTAATCCATTCTGCCAGTCTGTGTCTTTTGATTGGGGAGTTTAATCCATTAACATTCCGTGTTGTTACTGTACGTGTGGTTGTGCTTTGACCGTAAATGTAGCTCCGAGCTTTCTGGCAGCCAAGGCTGAAACAGAAACATGAAGAACTATATGTGAATAATCCAGCAGCATAAAGAGAAGCTATACTTATTTATAAAAATGAGTAAACATTTTTTCTGGTACTAAAATTTTAGAGGAATTTATCACATACATCCTTATTTAAAGGCCTTTGGACGCAATAGTGGACAATGTAGTGGTAATAGGTTCAGGATAATGGAAGCCCATTCCTCATGTGTTCACTTCCCATGTCCATCTTCAATGGCATCTGAAGCTAGGGTTTATGATTATACTTCTGTGAGGGCATTTCAAGGTGGTGATGAAAGCCTTCTAGTTCCAGTCTACAGGTAAATTATTCTGATGTGAAGCTGAGACCTAGAAAACTGTTTAAAAGATGCTTAATTAATGGATCTGCAACAATGAACAGAGAAAAGTAATATAAAATAGACGGGATACTACAGAGTTTGAGTTGCCTGTCGAGCCAGCAGCTGCAGGGCCAACTGGGGTTGCTGGCACAGCTCTGCATAGGGGACAGGGAAGTGGGGGACCTGAGGCTCTGCTGCTGGGCAGATGTCCCCAAAGCCATGGCAGTTCAAAGGGGTGGCTCCAGGAAGCCCTCCATGCAAGGCGGGGGCCCTAGACCTGCACATTCGCCTTCCAGGACTTCTGTAACATAGCACCCCAAACAGGGTTGCTTAAACCACAGAAATTCTTTCTCTCATAGTTCTGAAGGCCAGTGGTCTGAAATCACTTGCAGCAGGGCTGGTTTGCTCGGAGGTACAAGGGAACAAGGTGTTCCGTGACTCTTCCTATCTTCCAGCCATTGCCAACAGCCTCGGGCATACTTCTCCAGTCTCTGCCCCAGCTGCCACGGGGAGTTCTCTCTGTGAGTCCATCTGCGTATCTCTTTTCTCCCCCTGCTAGGACACCAGTCATTGAGTCAGCACCCCACCCCGCTCCACAGAATGGACTCATCTTAACCAGTTACACCTGCAAAGACTCGGTTTCCAGACAATGTTGGAACTGAGGTTCCAGGACTGAATATAGGCAGAATTTGTTTCTTCCTGTATAGCCTGTGCTCCCTGCCGCATCCAAACCCACCCTTTGATGGGTGCCATGCATTGAATTTCACTTAGGATTTCATTTGAAGAAGGAAAAAAAAAAGATTGCTGCTTTAAACAAAGTAAACCTGTTTTTAAAGAGCTATTTTCCATTTTTTGCTTATTTAATAGCATAGTGATACAAATCATTGTAGAAAATTTAGAAAATCCAGATTCACAGAAGTGAAATAAAATTAGAATTATCTTTATTGCCCATTATTGCTGCCCATTAATAAATATTGTTCATATTTGGCTGTACCTATCTAATTATATACATATACACATATATACTTTAACTACATATATGCATACAATATATATACAAATATGCCATTATGATTTTCTTATTTTTAAGTAACTTGCTTTTTGCACTCAACAATTTTCAGTGAATATTTTTCATTACATTGAATATACTTCTATAGTATTATAAATTTTAATGCAGTTTTATTGAGATTTATTCACACGCCATAGAAACCATCCAAGGTGTACAGTCACTGGCTCACAGCATCATCTTATAGTTGTGCCTACAGCCCATGATCAAATTTGGAGCATTTTCATTACTCCAGGAAAGAAATAAAACTGAAAAAGAAAACCCAAATCCTCCCATATGCCTTATTCCTCCCCCCATTATTGATCCATGGTATTGGTGCGGTACATGTGCTACTGTTGACAAAAGAGTGATAAAATATTCCTGATCACTGCAGTCCATAGTTTGAAATAGGTACAATTTTTCTTGTATGCCCCTCTATTAGTAACTCCATGTAATAGGTCGAATCTTTGCTCTAGTTCATGAGAGAGCTTTTTTGTATTTGTACAGTTACTCACAGACATTGTCCACCCCAAGATGCATGTTATACATCCCTACGTTTTAATCTCCTGCTTTCCTTCTGATGACATCCATGATTCAGAACTTCTCCTGTCCACCATATTGATGCACGTTTCAGCACCATCAATTATTTTCACAGTCACATGCTAGTGTCGCCTCTACCGCTGCATTATATGGATTTGCCATAATTCAATCTGCCAGCCTTTTGATTGTTTATGGCTTTAATATTATTAATATTATTGCAGTGATAATCCTTGTAGCTAAACATATGGATTTTTTTCCTACAACTGCTAAAAATAACATTTCTGGGTTAAGAAGAAGACTAAAATGTTAAGATTTGAGAGAAATTTATTCAAATTGTCCTCTAGAAAGTTTGTATCCCTTTGTACATCCCACAACAATGTAAGGGAGCGCTCATTCATTTACATCTTCACAATCCTAATCTTATTAATAGCTGCTAATTTGATATTCATCAAGTTCCGTTTCATCCTAATTTGCATTATTATATTGTTAGTGAAGACAAGCATTTTAATTACTTGTCATTGGTTATTTGTATTTCTTCTTTGGTGTCCTACCTCTTATGCCCTTTGTCCTTTTGTTCCTACTGAGCTGCTTACCTTTGTCACATTGAATTTTAGGAGCTTATTATTAATTAAGAAAATTAATTTCAGATTTTCATATAGGCTATAAATAATCTTTAATTTTTCAATATATGTTTTAAATATTTTACAGTTTGAGTAAAGAAACAGATTGATGTAGACATGTTCAAATTTTATATGGCTAAGATTATCTCCTCCTTTCTTGGTTCTGCTGAGAAAGCTCAAGATTTTATTAATGATAATGTATACTTTCTTTCAATAATTGTCTGGTTTAGTTTTTGATTTGGGATCCATCTGGAATCTGTTTTAGTATGACGTGCGGGGTATAGCAGAGACTTGATTTCCCCCCTCCCCTGATTATCCGCTTGTCCTAACACCCTTCAATCTTTCCCTACAAATTTAAAATATAATGTCTATGCTTATTTGTCAATGCAAGTACATATATGTTCTGGGCTTTCTCTTGTTCCACAGAGCCGTGGATCTTCTCCATTTTCATTATTTCACCTTCACAATTTATTTGAATATCTAGCAATTGAGTCCTCCCTCCCTTAATTTCAAAAGCTTGTACTATACTCAGATATTTATTATTCCAGATGGACTTGAGAATAACTTTCTTAGGTTCCAAACATAACTTTAGGATTATGATTGTGGTTGCATTAATTTTTTAGATTAATTTGAGGAAAAGAAATGTTTTTATAATATTGAGTCTTCCCATCCAAGAGCATATTGTGTCACTCCATTTACTTGAGTCTTCTTTTATGGTCTTCAGTAAATTTTTATAGTTGTCTTCAACTGAACCTACAAATTTCTTGTGAAGTGTCTTTTTAAGCTATTTTGTATTTTTCGGTGCTGTAATGAATGGAAATTCTTTCATTACAGTCTCTAATCCGTTATTAATTTTGTATTTGCGTCTCGATTTTAATATGCCATTGGACTTATTCTGCTGCTCTGGAGTGCAGGACAGAGCTGAGGTGTAGGATTAAGATTGATGGACGGAGGGCATATTGGACTGTCAGGCCGTGAGCGCCTTCTCAGTCCCAGGACAGTGGCTGAAGCATCGACGATACTCAGTAAACACACTGAGCGATGAAGTGCATGATTGTAGCTCAACAAAAGGAATATTTCCAAAAAATGACTGACAGCCTGCTTTCCAAGGTGGTTGAGTGTCCTTCCCCTGATAATATCCCTGGAGCTTCTATATGTCCACTGGTCGGGATATTCTAGAACAGATCCATAGACCAACTGAAGGATGCAGCATAAATTTTATTAATGAGCAACTTCATTTTTCCAATTATTAAGTTAAAATAAGGGCATGTAGGCATGAGGAGACAAGACCCCTGTGTAGAGAAATGTGGCGGGCATGGGTTGCTTCTGGCTGCCCAGCGTCCATTCTCACTTCCATTGGTAAGTGTGTCCTGGTGTTGCACAGACACTTGCTACCTGATACCATCTCCTTGATCAAGGTGGTAACCTCTGCCAAGGAGCATGAGGACATCTAAAGTCAGGCCAACTAGACACTCTCTACTGGGGATGTGAACTTTCTGGAGAGCCTCTTGAGACTGTCTGTTCCTGCCACCCGCATCTGAGCTGCCCCGGTGTCCCCTTTCTGAGAACTGAAACACTGGTCCACGAAATTCCTTTGTGTTTATGTTAGCCAGAGTCGGTTTCTATTGCTCTCAAACAAAGAAACCTAGATAGTACAATGGAAGGAATAATCGATGAGATATTTCAGCAGAAGAAACCTCCTAACTTGGTGACACGTCGGAAGGAAGGAGAGGCTCAAAGACAACACGGCTCCTTGGCCAGGATACTCGGGACCAGCTCATGCCAGGTGCATCCTGAGAGACAGACAAATAGAATCAAGCTTTTAAAAACAGTTTGCACCGTGTTCATTATCCTTTTTAATTTGGCTTCTTATAAGATTCATTATGAACACTTCAGTGTGGGGGGGATTGCTCATTACCCCATCTTCTGATTTCACTTCCAGTTGTTACTAATTTGATGATGATCATTTGATTTATTTTGATCATCTTTTACTTCAAGGGCCACGTTTGCAGCCGCCTCATTTCAGTCTCTTGGAAATTGCACCTGCAAATGTTCAGTAGTCACATAGCAGAACTCGGTTCGGCGGAAACCAGTGCTTATAGGCATGCAAATGAAGGATGGCATTTCTATTACCCGTGAGTCGGGTTCTCGGTTATTGGAAATATACAAGTGCAGTTTGAGAAAACTTTGATTTGGGGAAGGCAAGGATGAATGTAAAATGCCGGGGAGAAGAGAGCTTTCCAGGGGGAGAACGTGTGCAGGTAGGAACGGGCTTTGGGGAAGCCTTGCAAGCTGGGAGAGCAGAGAGAGGAGAGGGTGTGTAGGATGCGACTGTCCTACTTACAAAATCAGCCACTGAGGGGTAGAGAGGCCTGCTCTCTCTGGCTGTTCTGCTGATTGCTGGAGGCTTGGAATAAGTCATCCTATTAACTGGTACCTCCACTTTCCCCACTGTTCGTGCAAAAGGACTTTGTTATTGTTTAATGGGGGGACATTTATACACAGACAGAATGGGGCTTTTGAGAAAATACATCACCCTGAGGTCTTCTCCATATGAGGCACTGCTGCACAGACATACCTATTCTCCTGTCAGGTAGAATTCTTGTTATGCAGTGACCTATTTTCTAAGTGTCATTAGGTTATTGAGCCGTTATTTCAAATTGAGTATTGAAAATAATTCCGCAGTATTATTTATAGCAAAATTTCTAATGGATTGAAGCCTGTCATCGAAGCTGCTTTTCAGTTTATAAAGATAACCAAAAAGCACAGCTGGAAAGGTTGTTCAAAAATTCATTTTTATAATCTGTTTCCCAGCTGAGACTTTGGGGGTCAGGTTTTTGCCAGAAGCAAACTTCCAGGGGCTGTCATTAAACACCAAAGAGTAAGATTTCTCATGGCCACATTCACGTTGCATCTAATGAGTACCCTGCTTCCAGGCACTGCTATAATAAGGCAGCTTCCATTTTTAGATTCCTGGGGCATATTTTATATCTGTTGTAGGCAAAGGATGGGGAGGAGGGATCCATTGGCATACCTCATTTTCTTATCCGAAAATTTAACAGTAGAGTCTACCATTTACTCATCTTAGAATGATTTCCATCTAAGAAAATAAAGATTTAAAATCTGAAGGGAAAAAACCCTATTAACTAATTCTGTCGGACTTTGTAATCTGATACTAGAGAATGAAAGACTCAGAAAAAAATTTTAAATGTAGAAGGGTAAAACCAAGTGACACTCTGGTTCATTCACAAAGGAATTGACCAGGCTGTCCGAAAGAAAGAGGAGCTCAGCCCACAGGCATCCCACACAACATGCAGGGCTAATCCGTCTCCATCCCATCACCCAAACCTGTTTCTCTGCAAGTCTCAAATGACAAGTGCCCGGTTACATCATCATGGCAAGGAAAAGCTGACACTTGGACACTCAGGTCCGGCCTATCCATCCGGCCAACTCTTGACAGGCTTTTGAAGAATAAGCAAGCAGGAAAAGGAGAACTTGGGAAAGTCTTTCTTTTATAACAATAGGCAAAGAGGAAAGATTGCCAAATGAAATGGCTAGTCATGGATGTGTTGAGACTTGACCTGATTTAAGTCATTAAATCAAATTAAGCTCATTACTTATCTCCATATCATCTCTCAGTTTGGCAAAAATGGGTCTGAAATTCTTGAGAAGGCTTCTAGCTCAGAAATGTGTGCATTCGACTTGGCTTGCCACTGTTACATCGCAGGACTGAAATGTGTTTCTGGAGCTAGTAAATGAAACAAATCACCAGGAGAGGATGTAGTTTGAATTGTTTCACAAAACAAATCTAGCCAGTTTCAGCATTTAAGAGCATGTCATCAGCCAACAGCTCTTAGCTTGAAACTGGCCCTGCTTTCATGTGGACAGGGCCATGTTAACCCAGCTTAGTCTGGTGGATTCACTAACAAATGAGTTGTGCTGAGTGTTTTCCAAACTAAAAATAAAACCTGGAGATTCAAAATTTTAGAGATTCCAGCTATGGTAAAAGGCCCCCAAAATCCTCAAGGGAATTAGTTAACCAACACACTGACCCAAGGGCAAACATGCCTGGGTGCCATCTCAGTAAACACAGGTGCAAATACATCTCCTCGCATAGTAGCTCATTAACTCACACCTGCACTGACTTGAACCAATAGCTCATCATTTCAATATTCAAACAACCTTGCACATGTAATTTGAGTACTGGACAAACGTATGCCTGCTTTCTTCATTGTAAATGTTTTCCGTCATTATTTAACATCTGCTTGTGGTGCTGGGAGCCATGGAGAAAATCAAAAAGTTCAGAATTGTTCTTTCTTTCTCAAGAACCCATATTCTTCACAGGTGTATTGGAAATCTTCACAAGATAGGCGACACGAGCAGTGAGCATAAAGATGAGGGAGAAAGAGGAGTCAAGGATGATATGTATGTCCCTCTGTCCAAACGGGATTGATTTTATCCTGGGTCCTTGGAGATCAAAACGGGATGCAGGTGGATGGAGTGGACAAGGAGACACAGTCAGTTCATTTGGGAACCTTCTAGATTCTACACGAGTGGGGAACAGCCACCTGGAAAGGACAAGTAGGCTCTGGACAGGCGCTTCTCGGGTAAAGCCGCTGATCAATTAGAGACTTGGGCAGCATAAGGATAAATGTCTTAGCTGATTCCAAGGAAATGAAAACTGAAGAGACAAGGCAGGGTGGTAAGCCTGATGAAAACCAGCATTTGAGGTGGAAAGCCAGGGATCTAAGAAAAAAGGACTTTATGTTTGTTCTTTTCCAGGTTTCAAATTAATTTGTATCAATACTCACCACTGCATTATGAAGAATCTACATAGAATCTACATTTTATTTTAAATGGAAGTTTAGAAACCATGGAACTTAAACATGAAGTCAGTCTTTGAAATGCATGTCTGTTCTCTGCACTGGGGAAACCAGGAATAAATGTAGACTGGTGCTGTTTTCTCTATTCTTATATTCCACGTATCTTGACTAATTTGCCAACTATAGGGTTGCCAAATATGGTGAACTAGACAGTAATTGTACTTTTTGGAAACTTGGATTCTTTCATGTTCCCTAAAGGAGTTTTCCATTTCATTAAATTTTTGACTTCCTAGTTCCAGGTTCATTTTTAGTGGTAGTGGTTGGAAGCCCATCAGAAATGTCTCTTTTTACTAGATGAAAAATAAATGAAAGTGCAGCATGGAAAAATAGCCCATCGACCTTAAAACCTCTCAGAGTACAGTCAAGGAGCCGGGCGCCTTTCTTTTTCTTTCTCACTCGTTCTCTTTCTGTGTTCTGATGATAAAATCAATATTTCCTTTCCAAAAATGCAATATTCTCAGTCTTAGAAACCCCTCAAATCTGCATTTAATGTCAAAGAAAATCATGCTGCATGTGACAGGCATTTACTTTTCAGCTTCTGTAGCTGAAGGCTTCATCAACTTTTAATGAGAAGAGAACTGGTGAACAGTGTTATCAGTAGCACAGACTTTAGGTGACAATCTTCTCAAATAAGAGAATTTAAATGTTAGAAGAAAATGGCTGCTGCTACTATTTGGATGTGAGGATCAAAAACTAAGCCCTGCTTTCTCTTTTCAAAACAGATGCACATTTCTTACAATACAGATTCATTCCTTTGAAAATCCTGCATTTGAGCCCCTGTATCTGCCAGGCAGTTACTGGTCAGAGACGGTTCCCAGAAGCAGGCTGTTAATCTTGCCTGGGGGAGCCCTGGGTCGAAAGGGAGACACTGGGCAGTTTAGTTGACAGAAATTCAGCGAGGCACCGTGGAACCCCTGCAATCCTTCAATTCTATATGCAGGCCTTGAAACAGATGTAGAGAGTAAATCATTCATGCCGCAGATGTTTAAAATTGGAAGGTATTTCGAGGTCATCTAGAGCAGTGATGACCAGAATTTCTTATTACATACCCTAGTTGGTAAAAAAGCAGAGAATAGTTTATTATGCACCTCCATACATGTACATTTATTTTCCTTTTGTCTGCAACTGTCCTCATATACATTTACAATACACAAAAATACTAATTAAAACCTATGACACTCTTATATTTTCTTCAGTTCCTCGGTGGGGTGTCTTGCACTTTGAAGACCACTAACGCGACCCATTTTCCTTGTTTTGTTGGGGAGAAAACAGTGGACCAGGGAATGTATTTAAATTGCAGTCATCCAACTATTTAAGTGTCAGGACTAAAACCAGACGGTTCCCAAGCCTCTGGCTCCAAGATAATGCTTATATATATGTGTGTATGTGTATAAAATTCACCATCACACATTGAACCTTGATCATGGAAGGATGTAAATATACATGTAACTGTGAAGTTAGGCATTAACACGTGATTATAATTATTGAATCAGTATATAGATATTTCCTTTTACTTTCCAAGTGTATTAGAATAGACGGAGGGAAATACCTGAAATCTCTGAACTGAAATCCAGCTGCCTTGATTTCTGATCATGATTGCATAGCCTTTATCTTGTGCCCCGTGATTGTAAAAACCTTGTGAATAACCTTCATTTGTATCCATTTATCCAGGGGTTCAACTTTACAGTCGTATGATCATGAAAGACAGCCCTAAGGTTTATTAATGAAGGGTTTGGGGTACACCCAGAAGTAAGCCACCCCAAGTCCAAAGTTATCTCCATAATGGAGGCTGGACCTAACCACGATGGGCCCACCTGACATGTACAGTAGCTTAGATTTCACCTACAGGACACCTTTACCTGATTATAATACTCTGCTGTTTTCTTACCTGTGACTAAGCATGTAATTAAGCTGCACATGCTCAATAACTAGACTCCCCCCTAAGTACATCATCTGGGGCCCTGTGCTCATTATCCTAAACGTTGCGCATTTTTTCTCTAATAAAACCAGCAGAATTACTACAGTTCAGGGAGACAGATTTTGGGTTGCTAGCCCATCTGCTCTCCTACTACGCCCCCAAAATAAGCTCTTTCTCTCTCTGAAACCCCGGTGTCTCAGGAAGTGGTTATTGAGCGCATTTGGCAAAAGAATCCGTGGCCTTTGTCAGGTAACACATATACAATATTTGGTGAGCATGATGCTTTCCAAGTGATAATCATGGAGAAGAGTGCAAATGGCCCTCTTCCAAACCAAAAGGTGTCCATTGTCCTCTGAAACTTGTACTCTCTGGAAAGAATTTACTTACCAATGGAATCATTATTTTTCCCAAAGAACTGTGGACCTCCTCACGCTGTTTCCTAAATTTCTTTGCCTGCCAATTAATTTGAATTGAACTGTGTGCCTCTTTATGGACTCTCAAAAGCAGCTCTTTTAGCTGGTGTCAAAAAGTGTTGGTTCTAGTTCTTGTTGAAAGATTGCGTAAATGAGTCCCTGCAGCCAAGCCACTGTGGCTTCGTCCGCCACTGAAATCTCACCGGGGAAACACTGAAAGGCAATCGTATGCACAAACATGAGTCAGAAATTTGTCCTCTTATTTTCTTTAGTCCACTACCTGATTTCTTTCAGCCTTCCTTATTTATTTTAGGTTCCAGATACTTTTAGCTACTACATACCAAGTGGCCCCAGATGTGTGCACCTGCCACAGGACCCCATAAACGCAACCTGAATCCAAGATCTTAGATGTGTAACATAGTTGCACTCAAAGACTGCTTATTTTTCCAGCACAGATGGAGACAGAATAATCAGATTTCATGTTTACTGGGAAAGAAAGTGAGATGATGTTTTGCCAGCAAAGGATAGACCTATTAGATGCTCCATATTTCCAATTTTTATCAATATTAAAATTAATAAAACATGCCAGATAAATGCTTTAATACTTCTAATTATATGAGAACTTTGCCTTGAGTATATTTGTTGGGTCTGCTAAGTTTTGTATTTAAGAAAATGGTAATTAATTGATTCCATGTGTGTTTACTCCCTCACCTGTAACAGATCAATACCCAAAGTGAACTAACTGACAAAGTACAGGTTCCCAGGAGATGTGCCACAGTCTCCTTTTGCTCACACTGAATTCTCTAGCCCTCACCTTGCACCCCCAAATTCCTTTCATCTTGCAGGACCAACATGCCTTACATCCTTCAGGAAAACTTCCCTCATCTCTCTATCATTGCCAACCGGAAATATATTTCTCCCTCTCAGAGTTCCTATCTTCTTACCACCCACTGTGTCTCACCTGGTATCAGGTGTCTCTGTGTGCCGTTATCTGACCGGAGACCTGAGCTCCTCGAGGTCTCGCCCTCATGTGCCCATAGCCGGACCCTGCTCTGCTCCTGTTCAACCTCAGTGGCTTACTGGAGTGGGCGAATCGCATTTCCCTGGCCAACTCAAAGACCTGCGATGCCTCCAGTGTGGTGTGGCTGATAATGATCTGATTTTGGATTGGTGGAAGAAGGAGCACATTTTCACTTGCTTTTCTCCATGCAGTAGCTAAGGGGAAGTGAAGACAGAAGACACTGACTAGGGCATAGGATGTGTGGCCGTGCTAGACGCTTTGCATTTCAACCCCCAGGAACGAGTTAAATAGGACGGTTGTCCTTGTCACTGTGTTTATCCCTGGAATGAGCTTCTCCAAGTTACTCTTCCTATTATGACTTGTCCCTTTCATCTTCTAGTAATTGTAGGAAAACATTGTACTTATCAGCATCTAGTTTATAAAGCGTTATACCCGCTGTCATCTTGTTTCATGCTCTCAGCAGCCCTGTGGGGCAGGGAGAGCTATCCAGAGAGGAAATTGAGTCTGAGAAAGGGGACCTCATAGCCCAGCATGGCCCACTTCACATCTGCAGGAAGGAAGAGGCCTGAGCTGCCCAGGGCCTGAGGGCCATGGTCCTCGCTGGTCTTAATCTTATTGAGAAAATAGTTATTCACTATTTTTCCCACTTTTCTTAATTAAGTTTTTTATTCTAGTTTATTTTAGTCCATTTTTTATGTCACTTGTCTAGCTTCTCAAAGTAAGTAGTCCATTTCTTCTCAAGCTGTTTTGTCTTTATCTAACAAAATACACGTAAGGCTATGAATTTTCCTCAAAATAATTATTTGGCTTTTCCCCATAACTTTTTTTTTGCATCCCCATAACTTTTTATAAGGAATATGCTATACACATTATTTTTTTCTAAATATTAAATTTCAAATATGATTTCATCATCAATGCCAATTTTATTGGAACAAAATCATTCTAAAATCCCTAATGCATACATGTATTTAGGTATGCTTTTGTTTATTATTATTAATTTCCACTTTTATAATGTCATGATCAAAAGATGTGGTCTGTTTCTTTTTGGGGGCAGGAGCAAAAATGTATTTTAACTATTTGATGGTAAACGAAATTCTTAATTTTATCTCATATGAGTAATTTCTTTCAGAGTCTAATTCTGCTGGGATTAAATAAATAATAAATAATATTAAAATTAAAAAAAATCAAAACATTTCATGCATCCTTGATGGATAAGCAACCCCTGAAACTAAAATTACTTCATAGAACTGTGTTGCTCCTGGAAATCCTCTAAAGAAAAATGGAGAATGAAGCACAAAAATAAAATTACTTTTTTAAGTTAGCAAAAAGACATTTATAAGCCAAAATAAAATGGTAACAAAAAGTGTTTGAGTCCTCCGGAACTGTCTTCTACTCGTAGCTAGGTCCTAAAGGTGGGAGAGTGGGACAGAAGCTCCTTTGGACCATCTGAGGCCAGGGCCAAGCCACAACAAGGTGAGAGGATACTTAGTACCAAAGCACTGGTCAGAAGGCTGAAACCTCTCTTCCCTCATCGGGTTAAGCCACAGATTCTTGGGCTACATTGAACTTTCAGATGTGGTCAGGTGGCTTCTGATGTATGCAGAAGACAGTGGTAGAACCCTAACCCTAACCCTAACCCTGCTGCTTAGACCACAGAAATTTAAAAATTCACCATGTTCAATGTCCTTTGACTGGAAAATTTGCTGTCTAGAGTTTTCAAAATATCCTTTTGTACACAGAAAACTTTAAGTTTTTTAATTTTTGTTTTGTTTTGTATGGGCAGGCACCGGGAATCGAACCCGGGTCTCCAGCATGGCAGGTGAGAACTCTGCCTGCCGAACCACTGTGGCCAACCCTCTAAGTTCATTTTTAAATCTCGTAGCTTATTTGAAAAAAATAATCTTCATTTACAGGGTATGGTAATGATATAGGTTTAAAATTTTTACTTTAAAAGAGTTGTCTGTCAGTATTACCAAGAATATTTAAAAGTCAGTAAGTTTATCTTGTCTTTATTTTTTGAGAAAGTTAGGTTGCCTCTATTAAAAACATCTAAAGGGTTGATTTGGATTCGATATTATTTCCTTGGTCTAAGCTAAAAACAAACAGAAAACAGCCTAAATTAAGGGAACTAGTCAGTTTGTTGATTTTAGTGGATTAATAATAAAATGTATAGGAAAACGCAGACCCATGGAATTAGGAGAAATCCAAACTTGTACCTTACGAAGGACTCCTTTTTACTACAGCCCTGAGAGATGATCATTCAACCCAGACAGTCCAGATGATGGAGAGCTTCTCACACCTCCCGGCAACCACTCCGCCATTGGAGAGCTCTTGCATTTTGGATAGATCCTTTGCCAAAATTTTTGGGATTGGGAATTGGGAAACACATGCCCAAGCCTGGGCCATGCCTCTGCATTATGCCGGTCTGACTTTCTCCTCCAGCCATTTGTCCCCATCTAAGGCTCACGCTCACATCACTTGAAAAGAGCTGAAGTCCAGCCCTCTGGGATTTCACAGTGTCTCAGCTGCTAGTGGCTTCCTCCACTTTCCCAGTTAAAATGGAGAGGACGCAGGTTGGATCTTATTCCCAAATGACACACCCTCATTGAGTCCAAAGAACTACCAAAATTTAGAAGGAGAAGTGAGCTGCAAGAGAGTAGCCATCAGAATTCTGTCAGCAAAACAGAAACCACCCTGGCTATTTTACAGACGAAGTTTCATGTAGGAAATTGGTTTAACACATGGTGGAGAGCCGAAAAGGAAAAGGGGGCCGCTCGAGTCACACGGAGGTAATGCAGCTGCAGGGAGCAAGTACAAGCGTGGACTGGGGAGCCAAGGGAAGAGACTCTCAGGGCCCTGGGAGAGGATCAGGGGGCCAGACCCAGGCTGAGGACCCTGCCCTCTCCTGCTCTCACAGGGGTGCCACGAGGCAGTCCTGGAAGTGCAGGGGTAAAACCAACAGCAGAAAACAAGGTTGGAGCCCTGATCAGAACCAGGCTGCACGGCCACGGCTGGGATGAAGCCAAGGGAATCCGTAGGCAAATGGGAAGGAGCAGGTCCCTTCCTGCCTCCCTGTCTCTCTTGCCCCATAGTGACAGCCCAACAGGGAGCCACTGGCAAAGCAAAAACGGGATGTGCAGAGACTCAGCCCCGGGATCTCAGAGCTCCGGGATGGTGTGTTAGCCAGAGTTGCCCAGAGAAACAGAACCGACAGGAAAGATCTGCAAGTATGAGGTTTATAAAGGCGTCTCATGTATCTATGAGAATGGAACAGTCCAAAACCCGCAGGGCAGGCCGTGGGGCTGGCGGCTCCAATGAAGGGTCTGGATGAAACCCACAGGAGAGGCTCGCTGGCTGAGGAAGCAGTAAAAGCCTCTCTTCTCCCTTAAAAACCTTCAGCTGATTATCTTGTTGGCACCTTAATTGATGGCAGCTGCAACCAGCCTCAGATGCCGTCACTGACTGATGATTAATCCCCAGCCTGCCCGCAGATCAACCAGCCACGGAATGTCCTGCAGCCACTGTCAGGCCGGCGCTCGCCTGACGCCATGACTGGGCATGTCACCTGGCCAGGTTGACACCAGACCCTCACCGTCACAGGTGGGTTCGGAGCTGATACACCAATGTGCCCACTGCCACAAGGAGCACTTGCCCTCCCTCCTTTCACACCTGAGTTGCTGAAATCTGGAGCATTTAAGAGAGTTGTCGGGGCACAACCAGTACTGGGAGATGTGGGTAGGTAGAGAGTAATGACAGCTGAAATGTACATTTGCAACACAGAAACTGTCCACTTTGAATCTGTGTCTATGGTAGAGAATTGTGTAGATAACAGATGTATTTAAGATAAGATATTTTAAAATGTTAAAATGGTGCTAATTACAGTAATGTATGCAAATGAAGGAATCCTGACGCTCTGTGGTTAGGATGGTACATGCGAAGGGCCAGAGCGACCCTTTTAATTTGAATTACAACACCAAGCCTCTGGCCACCTGGGCACACTCTTCGCCGTTGCTTGTGTGACACGAAACTGAAGCTGTGTTTAGAGGAACACGGCCTCTCATTGTGTTAGGACAACACAGGGCGGCGAGGCCCTGGAGGGAAGTCCTCACCTGAGAAGCCAGCTCAGGTGTCTCGTCTTCGCCATTATACCTCCGGCTATTTTCCTGAGATCTCAGAATGATGCTCTCGGATGGCTGAAGTTCACCTTCAAACACTCACAGACGGTCTGCCGAATTCTGGAGCCAGACATCGTAAATTTGAATCTCAGCTCTGCCACTTCAAGGTGACCTTAAATAAACTACTTCAGTTTCTTGTAACATGGGATCAGAATATCAGTGCATTTATTCCACAAATTCTCTGAGTGCCCATGCGTTCCCAATTTGGCTGTCAGGGTTAGGCACCCATGAGTCCCCTCAAAGAGCAGGGCAGGGAGACGGAGAACAAACACATGAATATATAAAGTGTTAGGTGGCCAGAGATGGTGTGGAGGAGAACCAAGCAGGGTAGGCGGGAAGAGAATGCTGAGGGGATACTTTACAGAGGCGAGAGAAGGGCTCTTCTATGCTGTACACCAGGTAGGTGCAGAAGATGGGGACAGCTGGAGAAGACCTTCCAAGCTGTTGGTCCCAGAAGCCAGGGCACCCACAGCGGCCGTGCTGGTGTGTGCATGGCAAGGCGGAGCTGGCAGGAGGGGCAGGCACGGGAGGAGGAGGGAGCAAGACCGGACCACGCAGGGACTTTTAAGCCATAGGAACCCATTAGAAAATTTTGAGCAGGGGCTGACACGGCTGAGTTGTTTGAAAAGAGTCACTATTGCTGGGTGGGGAATTGACTAGGGCTGGGGGCAGGCTGGGGGCCTGGTGGTCAAAACAGGAAAGGGAGATTGTCTCTATAATCTGAACAAGGGAGGTGCTAGGGGTGGAGGTGTTGAGGTATGGCTGGGTACCACGTAAGTGCTGAAGGATAAGCCAACAGGATTGCTGGTGAAAGTGGGAGGGGAAGAGTGGAGGGTGAGCCTGGTACTTTGGCCTGAGCAGCAAGGAGATTGGAGATGACACGCTGAAGAGGGGAACATGGTAAAAGGGTCAGTTAATCGTGGTGCACCTGCTGTGAAATGATAAAACAATGCAATACATAAGATGATGCGAATGAACGAAACTCCATAGTCCCTGGCGCACTGCACCCCACTACTCCACGGATCAATATGCTGTCAAAACGGTTCCTGGACAGTGCAAGGGTCAGCATACCTCACCCGGGAAAACCTGTGTCAGGCTACAGAACTGGCAAAAACAGATAAAATCACCTTTTTAAATAAATAAAGAGAAACATTTGATGACAAAGTAGCACGCATAGCAATCTTCTAGTGCCTTGAGGTACTTGAGAAGCTTTAGCACCCTAAAAGTTTCCCTCATAGTGGTTGTTTTTTAATAGAAATTCTTTTGAAGGGTAAATTATAATATTTTATAAACATTTTCCTTAAGAATTTTTGAAGAGAGGAAAAGAAATTGAACAGTTACAAAAAATCTTTAGAAATGCTTGCTGAATATGTATTTCTTAACAAAATTCCTTCGTTTTTATTCTTTTGGTTTAAAGAATAAACCAAATAAAGGAAATAAATAAAATAAATGTCTCTGTACTTCTATTATGTTAAAAAGGTCTTAGCAATGTTTTATCAAATGCCAACCAGAAAATAACCGACATCTGAGTAAGAGCATGCACTCTACATAAGAAAAAATAGATTTGGTACTTTAAAATTCTTTATTGCAGCCTCATTTGACATGTCAATTTGCAACTCACATATCTCTATACTCTTAAGAATCATCAGCATTTAATTTATGAGTGTTTTTAGTTGGAAAGATTCTGCTGCTTAAAATTCCATTCAATCCCCTTGGTCTCAGTTGCAGAATACTTACATCTTATGTTTCTTCCCAAAGCCCTCCTTTATACCCAATTTTCCATAATTACTCTAATCTTTTTTCCGAGGTGGAGTGCAGCCCCCACTCCATCCCCACCCCCACCCAGGGGCAAAAGAACGGAGAATAACACGTCCGCAAACATCACATTTGTAGCAAGGCTGCTGCACCTCTGTGCCTTGCAGCCTCGGTGCGCCTGCGTCTTCTGTAGCATTACAGCTGGGTATAGCGGTGGTTTAGGAGACAGGGCTGCAGCCAGCTAGGAGAGCTGATGGCCCGCTTGCTGGTGGGAGGAGCCCAGCTTACCTCCCGGAAGTGTGTGCCCTGATCAGTAGATCATTCCCCTGCAGAAGATGGAGCGCTCAGGCTTGCCAAGGAGGTTTAGGAGCAAACAAGGGCTTCTCTCTCCTGCTTCGCAAGTAGAAGCATTGGCAGGGCCAAAAAAGCCCTGGTCATTGTCTTAGGGTTGTGACTCATGACTCTTAACACTAAATTATGGTATGATGTGAGCCTCCTTACGGTACATGGTGGAAAGTATGCCTTTGAGTTAATGCACCAGCATTTAGTTTAAATTTATCGAAGTGGTTGGCCCGGCTGTGAGAAACCCAGAGTTGACTACACAGTCTTTTGTCCATTTACCTCCGAGGGTGGCTGGGGATCATTTGGCCACAGGAGGAATCTACTGATTATTAGTAATTTTAACTCTACTGATACCAATTTCGTTTTCAAGGAGGGATAACCTACCCATGGATTTAGAAAAGAAAATTGGTTTTGACTGGTCTTTTTTTTTAATTTCAGGGATAGTTGCTGTTCTGTTCTGTGGAATCACACAGGCACATTACACCTACAACAATCTGTCACTGGACTCCAAAATGAGGACCAAACAGGTAAAGGGAAAAGCACCACTACAGACTTTGTCTCTTTTCACATGGTAATGGTTATGTAGCAATTCTGGCTGTGCACTTGGAAAGAATTTCATTAGTAAAAAAAAAATAAGCTTAAGGCTTCATTATTGGTTCATTATGTCTACAGAGATTTTTTTCCTCCAGGGTAACCATTAACAGTTCTCTTGGTAAGCAAAAATAGAATTATGATCATCCCTCCCTCCTGAGAGACAGGGAATATGGACTGTCAGTCTGAAAGATGAAAGCACGGAGACAGTAATAATTCACAGTCACTTACACCTAAGGGCATTAGGAGACCTGTGAAATTGGGTAAAGGCGGATAAGGAAGCAATGCTTGGTTTTTAATGGGGTGTTTTCTTCCAACAAACTCAACTGCTGGTTGTTGCACAAGCATGAGGTGCCCCCCCTATGGAGCACGTCTGTTTGCATATTTGCACATGGGCACACATCAGCTCCTTCCACAAACATTTGCTGCTGCATGCTCACTCTAGGCTCACAGAAACAGACAGGATATGACTCTGCCTTCCAAACTTTCATTATCACGTTCGATGGTGAGGATAAAAATGTGTAACAGACAATTAACTGTGGACCCGTGTGGTGAGGCTGTGATGGGTGTAAGTGTGGACCCGTGTGGTGAGGCTGTGATGAGTGTAACTGGACCCGTGT